>AWOL01S0078740.1:0-13009 GCA_000715115.1 Nicotiana otophora | reverse complement strand
GATGTGCATAGTGGGAGACGACTGAGTTATGGCTCATCACCACGGGCTGATGAGGATCTTTCAAGCATAGATAGGGATACATCACATCGAGGCGAGACGTCATAGCCTTCATCTACTCCAGTGCACCTCGATGTTTTGATAGAGCAGTGTCGCCACTCAGGCACAGGTTTGTTTGTATTACTATTATTTCAATTTGTTTTTACCTTAGAGATTGGTTAGTAATATCTGAAGTGTTTATATTTTTTAAAAGATTTCATTATCGCCCGTTATGGAGGCCACATTGTGCGATACGAACTTGCTATATACGAATGATCTTATTCAAAAGCACGTTGAAACTATGGTATGACCATTAAATATTTTTGCTAACACGTACGTTAGTATTCTATATTTCATACACTAAAATATCTTATTATTCTGTAGGTTACTAATGGCCCAACGACCGCTTCTACCGAGCCTGCCAGCCTTACTGACGAACATGTTGCAGCACATCTTTCGATAAAGAGGCAATGTGACAAGGATGATCCTCATAGCAACGTGACAAGGATGATCCGATAAAGAGTCGGATGGGATGCGCCTCAGGCCAGCCATTGCTTTAAAGCATACATACTGTGGGACTCTTTGATATGTATTCTGAGTTGTATATATGACATTAAATATATAATAGCAAAATTATTGATATTTTACATAATTTGCGCACGTATATTTATTTTTCGGGTTATTTATTAGTTTAAGACTAGAATACAAAAAATTAAGATAACTTAACATAAATTTAAATTCGTTAATAATTATAGATAATACATGACACGTACAACATAAAAATAAAAAAACTACACTTAATGCACCCATGTGTTTGTTTAGTCACGATCGCACATTATTTTATGCTTCAACCATTTAAATTTTTCTTCCAACTGATTATTTTCTTCTTCTGCCTCTTTTAATTTCTCCTCCATTGCTACAAGTTGTTCTTGCAGTTTCAAGATCTGGAGTTCGTACTCACCGGTCATGTTCCAAATGTTTAGCAAATATGATTTGTAGTATTCCTGGTTAATGGGTTCATCATACCATTCTTCAAAACCACATTGATTTTCGTCCTACCAATGGGGATGATAACAAAAGATTATTAATTAACATGTTATATAAAAACTATTAACAAACATAACTTTCAATAATAATAACTTACAACTTATTTACACATCCAACGTATGAGGCCTAGATTGCAATTTGACCAACATGGCTTCAAAATCGCACGTTTGCCATAATTACACCTTGGTAGGTCGTCCAGACATGTCGTAATGCTTGAAAATGAAAAATTAATGGAAAGTTGTTTTCTTCGTCTGGTTACAACGCAAGTAATAACTAAAATACACGGGGTTTTAATAGGCAGCTAAGAGTGATTTTAAGTTACATAACACATATTGGTGATGCACTATGTATCGTGTGCTAATGATTCTTTCGCGTGCTAATGATTTTTTAGGGTACAAGTGGGTGCAGCTTTTCCGTACGATAGCTTTTTCAGGTCGACATAACAATACACATAATGCATATTGGTTATGTGCTACATTTCACGTGGTAATGATTTTTTATGGTACAAGTGGGTGCAATTTTTAAGGTCGACAGCTTTTTCAGGTTGACATGACAATACACATAACACACATTGATGATGCGCTACGTTTTACGTGCTAATGATTTTTTAGGATAAAAATGGGTGCAGCTTTTCAGGTCGACATCTTTTTCAGGTCGACATGACAATACATATAACCATATTGGTGATGTGCTACGTTTAACATACACGTTCGTGCAGTTTAGTTCTTCTTAAGTTGAACCAATATTCCAGTATTCAAAAACCATTTCAAGAACCATTACAACATCCAATTCAGTAATGCCACTAACATTTAATAAGTGGCTTAAGAAGAGGCAAAACGATAAAGGTAGTTCAATAGATCCACATGGAACACGTCATAACACAACGATCCCTACCTTGAAAATAATATGCTAGGTTGTTATACTGATTTGGTTGATGACAAGTGGTATGGCGTTCTACGTCCCTTGAAATATAATCTTATCAATATACACATTGCAAACTGAACATTTACAGACATTTAGTACAACAAAAATACTGCAACAAAACACTAAGTTTATCCTTGATAATTGGGCTCATGGATGAACTGCCACCTGGAGCTGAATTACCACTGCTTCAAAAACCAACTGAAGGACATCTACGATGGTCGTGTCCTGTTTGGGAACATATGTCGCATTTACGTTCATAAACTGTATCACTAATATCCATTTGGTTCCATATCCGCATTATTTTTTTCACTTGCCGTTGACGTACATAATCCTTATTACACATCATTTTAAATGGTTTTGGCGTCCAATAATGCCCAGCACCCACTGGTTTGAGGTGGCCACTATAGGTGTTTACTTATGCAGCAACACTATATTCTTTATCAACGTACCTCGTCGTCACAAAACCTGTATGTTGAAAGCACTTCATGGCATGTGAGCATGGCAAGTGATAGATCGATCATTTCCCACACAAATATTATAACGATCTGATCGGTCGTTTTAAGGATTAGCATCCCATTCTATGGGTTTAGGTCTCGAGCAGTTTCGTATTATGTGTTATTACATGTGTGCATGGACGAGTTCGGATTTTGGATGATACAAGATTGATTTGGAAGGAGGATTCTTGTTTTTTGAAGCTTAAGCGGTAAGAGTTGACCGAAATTTGACTTTTGTATAGACGACTTCGAAATGGCATTTTGATGATTCCAATAGCTTCATATGATGATTTTGGACTTAGGCGTACGTCCTGATTTGGATTTGGAGGTCCGTAGGTTAATTTGAAGCATTTCAGCAAAAATTTGAAAAATTGAAGTTTTGAAAGGTTGTGAGGTTTGATCGTGAGTTGACTTTGGTGATATTGGTGTCGGATTTTGATTTCAAGAGTTGGATTAGCTCTGTTATGCCATTTGGGACTTGCATGCAAAATTTGATGCCATTCCGGGTTGATTTGGTATGTTTCGACGCGAGTTTTAGAAGTTAGAAGATTTGAAAGTTCATAAGTTTTATTCGAGATGCGATTCATAGTTTCGACGTTGTTTGATGTGATTTGAGATATCAAGCGGGTCCGTGGTATGTTACGGAACATGTTGGTATGTTTCGACGGGGTCCTGATGGCCTCGAGCGTGTTTCGAATGAGCTACGGGTCATTTTCTTATGTTTTGGATGGCTGTTATGATATCTGATGTCCTCTTATACGTGATCGCGAAGTCCATTCCGCATTCGCGCAGGCCATTTTGGTGGCTGGACCTTTTCTTCTTCGCGGTTGCATAATTCTGCCCGCTATCGCGTACGTGTGTGTCCTCCTTCATCGCGTTCGCGTTCACAGTTCCGCGTTCGCGTAGCACAGCTCAGCAGCTGGTATATTTTTCTCTTTCGCGGTCGCACTTTCTGGTTTGCGATCGCGTAGTACCTTTTTGTGGGGCAGTGTTCTTTTCTTATTCATGATCGCATGGAGCCATTCGCAATCGCTAGTGCATTTTTGGGGCATTCACTGTTTCTTTTTCGTGGTCGCATGTATATTTCCGCGATCGCGATGTGCAAATACCTGGGCAGCAGAATATATTTTCCAACTCGAGGGTTTGACCATTTTTATCATATCTTGAGTTGTAGACCTCGATTTTAAGCGATTGTTTGTGGGTTTTTCAAGAAAATCATTGGGGTAAGTGATTATATCCATGATTATATCTTTATTTTTATCTTATAATTAGTATTTTAAGTTGAGGAAAAATGGGAAGTTTTGAAGAAATCTTTCAAAATATAAAATGATGATTTGAAGGACGAATTGATATATGAATTTGGTAATTCTCGTATGGTTGGACTCGTTATCGAATGGGTGTTCGGATTTTATAATTTTAGATGGGTTCCGAGATGCGAGCCCGAGGGTTGACTTTTGGATTGACTTTTAATTTTTGTTAAAGATAGAAGCTTTATTATCCGGAATTATTTTCTATGAGTTTTATTTAGGATTTGAAGTTATTTTGTCTATATTTGAGCCGTCCGGAGGTTGTTTTACTCGAGAAGGTCATTTTAGCGTAACGATCTTGATTACTTGTGGTAAGTATCTTGCCTAACTTTGTGGGAGGGGGGGGAGACTACCCCTTAGTATTTGAGTCATTTGTGCTAATTGTATCATGTGAAGGCCGTGTACGCGAGGTGACGAGTATGTGCTTGGGCTTATTTGTGAAAACCTGACCGTTTAGTGATCTTAGGTTCTTATGTCCATTAAATATGAAGTTGTTTGATCATGTTGAATTCTTCATTTACTAAATTCACTCTTACATATTTTATTTGGAATTAATTGCTTCATATTTTACCCTTATTGCCGATTAAACTCTTATGTACCTTAACTGAAGTTGTTGCCTCTTTTATTGCCATGCTATCATTTCTGTAATTATTTATCCTTGATTGAAGTTATTATTTTAATTTCCGTAATTACCTATCATTAATTGAAGTTATTATTATCTTTTTCTATAATTTGCTTATCCTTAATTGAATTTGTTATATCTCTTCCATAATTGCTCCACCCTAAATGAAGTTTTGTTATCCCTTATCATTGTTGACTTATCCTTATTTGGAATCATTGATTCATGTTATCCCTGTTATCATTGAATTGTACTTTTGTGGAATCATTACTACGCATTATCTCTTCCTTGTTTAGCTATTCTTGTTGAGACCATCATTCCATGTTGTGTATTTCTTTGTGAGCTCGTTCTTTTGTCCCTTTATGTTTTGAAGTTCCTGAGTTGATTTACTTGCCATATTCTCGTATTATTGTCATTGTTGCTGTTACATTCAGTATTATTGAGGTGAGAGCTATGCGTGGTTGTGTTATTGAAATTGTTTTGAGGAAATGTTGTGGCATGTGGCCACATACTGTGAAATCCATTTATTTGAGTTGTTATGGTTTGGCATACGTGTTGTTGTTAAGATAATTGTTATGTGTTTGCACGAGGTTTCTACCGTGCGGTTGTTATTGTGTTTGCACGAGGTTTCTGTCATGCAGTTGTTATGTGTTGCATTGTTGTTATTATTGATATGCTTGCGGTGGTATAAGGTTTGGGTTTGAAACGCGTGGCTAGTAGGGGAACTACTAGAAGCCATGCGGTGTGATAAGCTGGGCTAAAATGCGGGATGCTATTTCGGGAAAATGATATTCAAAACTAAATATAAAGGCTCCCACGGTGATATAAGAAAAGTTGTGATTCATTTTATGATTTGAGACTACGAGGCGGTACATCGGGAGGGCTCTTGTTGTCATTTCCCTTTTTCTATGCACTTGTCTTTGATTGTTGTTTTTCTTAGCATACTACTGATTGTTTTCATCCGCGATGCACTTTTTGCTCAGTTCTACGTAGTTAATCTTGTTGTGTTGTTCGCTACTTCAAACTTCATTGCTGCTTTTATTATACTGTGCATTTTGTGGTGATCATTTCTTATGTTCCATTTATTGTCTCTACTCCTATTTGTTGACTGAAATTGTGGTAGAACACTTACACAAACATACACGTAGTTAAATCACCTATATCGGTTTCAAAAGGTGAATCCTGAATTAACCATTATATGTACTCTTGTCTACTTGCCTTATGTGTGAGGGATGTTCTAACAGCATGCGAGTCATCCGTGCGGATATGAGTTGCAATGTAGGCACAAGATGCCAAGTGATTAGGGTTCAAGAATTGGGACCCGTGAGCTGTGATTATGAGGTTCGATACCTCGTGGAAATGCTTAAGCAAATCTGGTGTGACAGCGGTTATTCTTATTGAGTTGTTGCTGGTTTTTCCTTTATTTTGATTTCACCCGACTAAGACTGTGTCCAGCTTACTCTACGACATTATTACCTGACTGCTTCCTGTTAAATATGGTTGTTATTGGTGTCTCGTTGCAAGTATTATTTGGTATTCCTTATCCTTCTTAGTTATATATTAATATTGTTTTTCTTTGTTAGTTCACCTTCACACTTGTTCAAGTTGTTTAGTCCGGTAGGTGTCTTGATTGTCCCTCATCACTGTTCTACTGAGGTTAGTCTTGATATTTACTGCGTACCACTGTGGAGTACTCATACTACGGTTTTGCACATTTTTTGTGCAGATCCAGGTGCCACGGTTGTTCTTGATTATTAGCTGGTTAGTCGAGCTATGGAGACTCAAGGTAAACCTATCGTCGCGTTCGCAGGCTCGGAGTCACCTTCTGTTATTTTCATTGTACTGTTTAATTCTATCCCGAACAGTTAAATTTAGGGATTTTTTTAGCAATCTCAGTAGAGCTTAAGACTTGTACTACCAGTTTTGGGAATTGTAATTGTGTATAAGATTTTTTATCTCGTATTTATCATTTGATGGTTGAATTCTTCTATTTATTTAGTAAGTGTTAGGCTTACATAGTCTTAGAGACTAGGTGCCGTCACGACATCCTACAGAGGGAAGTTGGGGTCGTGACAAACATAATCTTCTAGATTCATTGATGGTGTAGGTATTATTACCGCGGTTTTGATGCAGACCAGTGCGAACTTCAAAAATATTTCGCTCGCTGCAATACTATAACAATGTATGCAACTATGCTCACTTCCTATATTTCTCAAATCGTTTTATTGGTTGTGGCATAAATTCAACACCCATTTCCATCAATGACGATGCACCTCTAGATCTTTCAACAAACCTCTCCGCTATTTGCTTGAATGACATACGCACCATGGAAGTGGAAGGTAATCCACGTGCCTACTTCAACAATCCATTGGAAGATTCCGACACATTTGTAGTCAAACTTCCCCATATTCTACCACCATCCTTATGGAAAGTCCACTTGTCAAGCTCATGTTGCATTAACCAACGATAGGCTTCTGGGTTTTCCTGCCTAATCAATTCCATTCGCCTCCTAAATTTACACTCTCGGTGATCTGTTGCAGCCATCCACATTAAATTATGTAAGTTCTTGTTCAGATGAACCCTTTAGAAGTTGGCTTTCAAGTGCCTAACATAGTAACGGTAGTAGGCATACAGTTCCTTCCATGCACGCAAATTCAGTAAATAACTTAAAATACCACCATGCCGATCAGATATTAGACAAATACCTGAACGATGTCTAACAACGTTCTCCTTCAAGTGGTTCAAAAACAATGTCCAAGTTTCTTGACTTTCATTGGCACAAATAGAAAATACGAGGGGAAATATGCTTCCATTAGCATTAACTACAACGGCGATCAACAACTTAATATCAAATTTTTCATAGACATGAGTGTCGTCTATGGATATTACCGACCGACAATGCACAAAACCATCAATAGCTTGTTTAAATGCCCAGAACACATATCTGAATATGAATTCTTGTATTCCCGGACACCGCTCAAGCTTCCATTCAATAACAGTTCGGGGGTTAATGTATTGCAATACAGCAATGTACCTGAGTAGAGCGGCAAAAGATTTATCCCAGTTACTATAAACAATCTCAAACACACGTTTATGCCCAAAAATGCCTTTCTTTTAGTAATGGTACATCTATATACCTGGTGGACAGATGTTATACACTTTTTAATCTTATACCTTATGGACGATTCAATATATGGAATCAAGACAAGATAAATCAAGTTAACATTCAAGTTAAAATGATTCCCACTGAATGTGTCCATATCACAAGTGTGGGTGCCAATGTATTTCCCCACAATCCACATATTTATTTTCAACTTTCTCACACGAAGCATCTACGTACAAACTTAAAACCATCTACGACAATTAACCTTGTATACTTCCGTAGATGACTCATAAACCACGATCTCATGGCACTCTTTCATGACGTACATTCGCACCGCCCTGCTTAAGCGTGCTTTATCATCAAAAATCATATTCTTTGACAGCGTCGTTGGTCTAGATTCATCCCACATTGCTATCCGAATATTGTCAAGATCCCTTGTGAGGGCATCCACATATGGCATACTGGGCAATTGATCAAGGTACAGAATCCCCTTTGAATGAAAGGGCACATGTAACTCGTATACTCTAGGTCTAACGGGAGGTGGAGTCTGCATATATGGAGGATGCTCATTGGTGGAATCATGCTCCCTCGGCAAATTAGGTTCATCATTCTCATCCTCATCATCATCATCACCCTCATCAGGGAAGGGTGTGTCATCTCCAGACTCATCAGCATTGTCGTCATAATCACTATCATCTTCCTGACTCTGTGCATCTACTACATCCTGATTAAATATTTCGTCTTCGGGCAATTGAGTAAGGACAGGACCTTCAAGTTGCTCGTTTTCACTGTAAAACCAATAAAATAATGAGTTTCTCAAACTCATCCAAACATTAAATATAAACTTTATCACTTAACTTACAAATCATAATCTGTTAATATCCTATTATGCACATTATCATGTTGCTGATGACTTCCGGATAGACCACCATAATCCAACATACCAAAACTGGTCATATTCCAAATGTTAGTTGGTTCATAACTTGTAAAATTCATATTTGGCTGGTACCCCCTTTGGAATATATGAGTGTTAATACAAATATAATACATAAATAAATATAGTAATACGAAGCAAAATTGAAATTAACCACTCGACTTGTGGATAATGTAAACTTGAGGATAAATTATGTCCTTACTCTTTATTCTCCCATGGAGATAAGTTTAGATCTGGCCAAACTCTTTCAAACAGAACTTGTTCGGATAAAACTGCTCCAAAAAAACCACCCGATGATTGAGGGTTATCCCTATTTTGCGGAACCTCAATATTGCGAACGTCATCACACTCGACGTACATTTCCAACATTTTTATCACAAGGAGTTCCCGGTGTTCATCCGGAGTCCTCAAAAAATTAGTTACAGTTTCATCATCTTCGATGTTAAACTCAGCATAACAAGCAACCCCTTGCGGAGTAACAGAATACGGTNAATTTACACTCTTGGTGATCTGTTGCAGCCATCCATATTAAATTATGTAAGTTCTTGCTGAGATGAACCCTTTAGAAGTTGGCTTTCAAGTGCCTAACATAGTAACGGTGGTAGGCATACAGTTCCTTCCATGCACGCAAATTCAGTACATAACTTAAAATACCACCATGCCGATCAGATATTAGACAAATACCTGAACGATGTCTGACAACGTTCTCTTTCCAGTGGTTCAAAAATAATGTCCAAGTTTCTTGACTTTCATTGGCACAAATAGAAAATACGAGGGTAAATATACTTCCATTAGCATTAACTACAACGGCGATCAACAACTTAATATCAAATTTTCCATATACATGAGTGTCATCTATGGATATTACCGACCGACAATGCACAAAACCATCAATAGCTTGTTTAAATGCCCAGAACACATATCTGAATATGAATTCTTGTATTCCCGGACACCGCTCAAGCTTCCATTCAATAACATTTCGGGGGTTAATGTATTGCAATATAGCAATGTACCTGAGTAGAGCGGCAAAAGACTTATCCCAGTTACTATAAACAATCTCAAACACATGTTTATGCCCAACAAATGCCTTTCTTTTGGTAATGGTACATCTATATACCTGGTGGACAGATGTTATACACTTTTTAATCTTATACCTTATGGACGATTCAATATATGGAATCAAGACAAGATAAATCAAGTTAACATTCAAGTTAAAATGATTCCCACTGAATGCGTCCATATCACAAGTGTGGGTGCCAATGTATTTTCCCACAATCCACATATTTGTTTTCAACTTTCTCATACGAAGCATCTATGTACAAACTTGAAACAATCTACGACAATTAACCTTGTATACTTCCGTAGATGACTCATAAACCACGATCTCATGGCACTCTTTCATGACGTACATTCGCACCGCCCTGCTTAAGCGTGCTTTATCATCAAAAATCATATTCTTTGACAGCGTCGTTGGTCTAGATTCATCCCACATTGCTATCCGAATATTGTCAAGATCCCTTGTGAGGGCATCCACATATGGCATACTGGGAAATTGATCAAGGTACAGAATCCCCTTTGAATGAAAGGGCACATGTAACTCGTACACTCTAGGTCTAACGGGAGGTGGAGTCTGCATATATGGAGGATGCTCATTGGTGGAATCATGCTCCCTCGACAAATTAGGTTCATCATTCTCATCCTCATCATCATCATCACCCTCATCAGGGAAGGGTGTGTCATCTCCAGACTCATCAGCATTGTCGTCATAATCACTATCATCTTCCTGACTCTGTGCATCTACTACATCCTGATTAAATATTTCGTCTTCGGGCAATTGAGTAAGGACAGGACCTTCAAGTTGCTCGTTTTTACTGCACAACCAATAAAATAATGAGTTTCTCAAACTCATCCAAACATTAAATATAAACTTTATCACTTAACTTACAAATCATAATCTGTTAATATCCTATTATACACATTATCATGTTGCTGATGACTCCCGGATGGACCACCATAATCCAACATATCAAAACTAGTCATATTCCAAATGTTAGTTGGTTCGTAACTTGTAAAATTCATATTTGGCTGGTATCCCCTTTGGAATATATGAGTGTTAATACAAATATAATACATAAAAAAATATAGTAATACGAAGGAAAATTGAAATTAACCACTCGACTTGTGGATAATGTAAACTTGAGGATAAATTATGTCCTCACTCTTTATTCTCCCATGGAGATAAGTTTAGATCTGGCCAAACTCTTTCAAACAGAACTTGTTCGGATAAAACTGCTCCCAAAAAACCACCCGATGATTGAGGGTTATCCCTATTTTGCGGAACCTCAATATTGCGAACGTCATCAGACTCGACGTACATTTCCAACATTTTTATCACAAGGAGTTCCCGGTGTTCATCCGGAGTCCTCAAAAAATTAGTTACAGTTTCATCGTCTTCAATGTTAAACTCAGCATAACAAGCAATCCCTTGCGGAGTAACAGAATACGGTATCTTCCGGTTATTTTAATATTAACCGAACGTTTTCTCATACTCATTTTTTTACATAACAACGAAACCAATCTATCATACTTCATTGTAAGTGGCAACTTAACAATACACTGTGGAAAACAACTATAGCGTACTGAGTTATTCTCCACGACAACCTCACACCCTCCCCCAAATATAATGCAACCCTAATTTTTCGCTCTACGGACAGTATGACAAAATACAAAACAAGTTAAGCAAACAAATATTTCAAAAGATCTGGAGGATGCTCAATGGATTTTTAACGAAATAATGAAACTCCTTAAATAATCAAAAAACCAATCCCGAGGTACAATAATTGACGGTATAACGTGTTGTTAAGGTATAACGCATTCCACTCATGCGTTATATATAAATTCGTCATCAGTTAAGTTTTTCACTTACTTTTGTTCTTTGAGTCCAAAAAAGTATCACTTTGGTTCCGGTCTTTCTAAATGGCTTATCACGTCACATTATACAAAAATATAATGGTACATAAAAGTACATGAAAAAATGTCTCAAATCTCAATTAGTCCAATTAATAATGTAACAAATACCAGTAGTTGGTTATTATGTCACACATGAACTCATCAATTTCACAACATAAATGCAAGATATAGAGAATTCACAGATCACTGCTTACTTTTCGTGAATCTTGTGCATGTTATCCAATCAAAAGTTTAGTCGAGACTAGTGTTTTAAAATGCGTTTTCGTGGTGAGCCCTAACGCGATCAAAAATATTCTGGGGCGATGGTGTGGGGCGAAAGTCTCAAGAGGTGTACACCCAGCAATTCGAGGCGTACGCCTAGGCGTTTGAGGTGCGTTCTTTTAGTGAGGCGTAAGCCCGAGAGATTTATTCAAATTAAAACAAATTTGTTGAATAAGTCTTCATATAATACCCAAAATTTTAAAATCCAGCTTGGTAATTACTCAAAAGTTTTAAAAAGGAACTGAAATGTATTAAATTTAAAAGTCAAGACTTTTTTTATTGATTGAAGCCCCAATTCATGGTCTTTCCCAATTCTTTATCTTGTACGCTAATCTGCTAATATCTCCCAAAAGCAACGAATATTCAATTTTTTTTAACAAATACAAAGACAACTCAATTCTCCTTCATAGCAGCAAGTTCAAAGTTCAAAGTTTAAATTGGAGGTTAGTCATCCTTTTTGTTCCTGCATGTAGAAAACTTTATTCTTTTCGACTCAAGTTACTTGAGCCTCTAAGTAGCGTGTAATAGATTGTTTTGACTAGTTTTTTGTGGGGATGAAACACACACACACACACATAGTTTTCTTTATTTTTATGCAATTTTACCTATTTATAAATATTTACTGTAATTATATTATTTTATAAAATATAAAAGAATAAATACCTATGGGGCTTACGCCCCGCGTCTCGGGGCTTATAACTCGCAGAGGCATATGTAAAACGCCTCGCCTTACGCCAACGCATTTTAAAACACTGGTCCAGACTCCAGGGTCGCCGACATCATGTTACTCCCTCTGTTTCAATTTATGTGAACTCATTTGACTGGGCACGGAGTTTAAGAAAAGAGTAAGACTTTTGAACTTGTGGTGTAAAATGATGCACATATATTTTGTGTGGCTATAAATCATTGCATAAAGGTAAATTATTTCCAAATAAGGAAAGAGGTCATTCTTTTTTGACATGGACTAAAAAGGAAATAGGTTCACATAAATTGAAACGGAGAGAGTATATCCTTTTCTGTTTTTCATTTTCTTTCATTTCAGCTTAAATTACCAAATTAAATAAGAAGAGAATAAATAAAGTTTAGTACACCCACTTAAACACTAAGGTGCGAGGAAATTATGCCTTCAAGGTTTGTACAAGCACTATAGGTATTTAACGGGTGGGCTGGAACGGGCTGGACACAAAACATATCAGCCCGTCCGTTTAACGTTGCGGGATGTTAGCGGGCTGTATTTTTTCGGATTTCTTTTTGTCCGTCCGGGTTTGGGATTAGCGGGTTGTTAGCGGGCTGTTAGCGGGCCGTGATTTTTTT
>AWOL01S0078731.1:0-10140 GCA_000715115.1 Nicotiana otophora | reverse complement strand
GGCTGATGACTATTAAGCTAGTTGTTGAAGGTTTTACTTTGAACATAATCAGTGCGTACGCACTCCAAGCACGCTTGGATGAGGAAGTCAAGGGGCGTTTCTGGGAGGATTTGGATGAGATGGTACGTAGTATCCCGCATACCGAGAAGCTTTTCATATGAGGAGATTTCAACGGTCACATTGGAGCGACGTCTGGGGGTATGATGATGTGTATGGTGACTTTGGTTTTGGAGATAGAAACGGAGGAGGAACGTCTCTACTGAAATTTGCTAGAGCATTTGATTTGGTGATAGCAAACTCGAGTTTTCCGAAGAATAGGGAGCACTTGGTCACCTTCCGGAGTTTGGTGGCCGAGATTCAGATTGATTATTTACTCTGCATGAAGCCTGATAGAGGTTTTTGCACGGATTGCAAGGTCATCCCGAGTAAGAACCTCTCGACCCTTCATAGGCTCCTGGTCATGGATCTTGAGATCACGAGGAAGAGGAGGAAGAGGGCGATGTATAGCCAACATAGGATAGAGTGGGGAGCCTTGACGGAAGCTAAAGCGCAGGAGTTGGGGGTCAAGCTGGTGACTATGGGGGCTTTGAGGAGTAGTGGAGACGTAAGCGCTATGTAGACCACAACTGCGCAGTGCATTAGGAAAGTTGCAAGAGAGGTATTAGGGGTCTCAAAAGTTACTCTGGTGGTCACAAGGGAGACTAGTGGTGGAATGGAGAGGTGCAAGGAAAAGTGAAAACCAAGAAAGCAGCGTATCTGAAACTAGTAAAAAGTGTAGACGAGGAAGAGAAGAGGGCGAATAGGGAGCATTATAAGTTGGCTAAGAAAGAGGCAAAGCTAGCAGTTACGGCGGCCAAGACTACAACTTTTAGTCGTTTGTATGAGGAACTCGAGGGCCGAGGTGGNTTTTATTTCTTCACATGTTACTCTGACCTTTAGTTGTAGAATATAGTTCCCGTTAGTTCCTTTATTTTATTTCTTCACCTGTTTTGCAACCTCTTGTGGTAGATTATATTTCGGCAATTCATTTTATTTTTGTCGCTTGTTTTCGGGATAGTGCTTGCGTAGTGACTCATAGATTATAGTGGCTTTGGTGAACGATGGTAGGGTAAGGTCTTGTCCTCGGAAGGGAGCTACTAGGCTGAGAGTGGGGTCTTGGAACATAGGAACTTTGACTGGAAAATCTGTAGAGTTAGCGAAGATTCTCGAGAAAAGGAAGATTAATATAGCTTGTGTACAGGAGACTAGGTGGGTAGGAAATAAGACGCGGGTTGTGGGCAGTTTCAAACTTTGGTATTTTGGGAGGGTGGGGGGCAGGAACGGGGTAGGTATCTTGATTGATAAGGACCTCCGTGAACTAGTGGTGGAGGTTAGGAGGGTGAATGACAGGCTGATGACTATTAAGCTAGTTGTTGAAGGTTTTACTTTGAACATAATCAGTGCGTACGCACTCCAAGCACGCTTGGATGAGGAAGTCAAGGGGCGTTTCTGGGAGGATTTGGATGAGATGGTACGTAGTATCCCGCATACCGAGAAGCTTTTCATATGAGGAGATTTCAACGGTCACATTGGAGCGACGTCTGGGGGTATGATGATGTGTATGGTGACTTTGGTTTTGGAGATAGAAACGGAGGAGGAACGTCTCTACTGAAATTTGCTAGAGCATTTGATTTGGTGATAGCAAACTCGAGTTTTCCGAAGAATAGGGAGCACTTGGTCACCTTCCGGAGTTTGGTGGCCGAGATTCAGATTGATTATTTACTCTGCATGAAGCCTGATAGAGGTTTTTGCACGGATTGCAAGGTCATCCCGAGTAAGAACCTCTCGACCCTTCATAGGCTCCTGGTCATGGATCTTGAGATCACGAGGAAGAGGAGGAAGAGGGCGATGTATAGCCAACATAGGATAGAGTGGGGAGCCTTGACGGAAGCTAAAGCGCAGGAGTTGGGGGTCAAGCTGGTGACTATGGGGGCTTTGAGGAGTAGTGGAGACGTAAGCGCTATGTAGACCACAACTGCGCAGTGCATTAGGAAAGTTGCAAGAGAGGTATTAGGGGTCTCAAAAGTTACTCTGGTGGTCACAAGGGAGACTAGTGGTGGAATGGAGAGGTGCAAGGAAAAGTGAAAACCAAGAAAGCAGCGTATCTGAAACTAGTAAAAAGTGTAGACGAGGAAGAGAAGAGGGCGAATAGGGAGCATTATAAGTTGGCTAAGAAAGAGGCAAAGCTAGCAGTTACGGCGGCCAAGACTACAACTTTTAGTCGTTTGTATGAGGAACTCGAGGGCCGAGGTGGGGATAAGAGGTTGTTCAGGTTAGCCAAGATGCGAGAAAGGAAGGCGCACGACTTGGACCAAGTGAAGTGCATCAAGGATGAAGAAGGTAGAGTTTTGTTGGATGAGGGGCTTATCCGTCGGAGATGGCAGACCTACTTCCATAGTCTCTTGAACGGGGAGGGGGACAAGAGCATTGTACTGGTGATTTGGAACTCTCCGGGAGTCGTTGTGACTTTGGGTATTGTAGGCAGATTAGAGTTGATAAATTTAAGGGGGCTATGCGTAAGATGAGCATGAACAAAGCAACCGGGCCGGATGAAATTCCGGTGGAGTTTTGGAAGAGTGCGGGCAAGGAAGGCTTGGAGTGGATCACTAGGTTATTTAATGTCAATTTTAAAACGAAGAATATGCCTGGAGAGTGGAGGTGGAGCACGATGGTTCATGTATAGAAGAACAATGGTGATATCCAAAATTGCAATAACTATCGGGGTATTAAAGTTGCTTAGCCATACTATGAAAGTTTGGGAGAGAGTGGTAGAGCTAATGGTGAGGAGGAGTGTGTATATTGTCGAGAACCAGTTTGGGTTTATACCGAGACATTCGACTACAGAAGCCATTCACCTTGTTAGGAGATTAATGGAGCAGTATAGGAATAGAAAGAAGGACTTATATATGGTGTTCATCGACTTAGAAAAGGTGTACGATAAAGTTCTGAGGGAGGTTTTATGGAGATGTTTGGAGGCTAGAGGTGTACCTGTTTCCTACGTTAGGTTGATTAAGGACATGTATGATGGAGTAAAGACCCGAGTGAGGATGGTGGGTGGGGACTCGGACCATTTTCCGATTATGATGGGATTGCATCAGGGGTCGGCACTCAGCCCTCTTTTGTTTGCTCTGGTGATGGACGTACTGACGCTCTACATTCAAGGGGAGGTGTCGTAGTGTATGCTATTTGCAGATGATATTGTAATGATTGACAAGATGCGAGATGGTATGAACGTGCAATTAGAGGTATGGAGACACACCTTGGAATCTAAAGGTTTCAAGTTGAGCAGGACCAAGATAGAATACTTGGAGTGTAAGTTCAGTGACCTCAAGGAGGGAAAGGGGAGGTGAGGATGGACTCGCAGATCATCCCTAGGAGAGGGAGTTTTAAGTACCTTGGGTCTATTATTCAGGGGGATGGGCAGATTGATGAAGATGTCACACATCGTATTGGGGCGAGATGGATGAAATGGAGACTCGCTTTCGGTGTTTTGTGTGACAAGAAGGTGCCACCGAAACTTAAGTGTTCTACAGAGTGGTGGTCAGACCAACGATGTTGTATAGGGTTGAGTGTTGACCAGTTAAGATCTCTTATGTCCAGAAGATGAAGGTAGCAGAGATGAGAATGTTGAGATGGATGTGCGGGCACAACAGATTAGATAGGATCAGAAATGAGGTTATTCGCGACAAGATGGGTGTGACCCCTATTGAGGACAAGATGCGGGAAGCGCGACTTAGGTGGTTTGGACATGTTAGGAGGAGGAGAACAGACGCCCCGGTGAGGAGGTGTGATAGGTTGGCATTGGAGGGCCTACGGAGAGGTAGAGGTAGGCCAAAGAAGAGGTGGAAAGAGATGATTAGGCAAGACGTGGCGCAGCTTCAGCTGACCGAGGACATGACCCTTGATAGGAAGGTATGGAGATCGAGGATTAGGGTAGTAGAGTAGGTAGTCTAGAGTGTTCGTAACTGTAGTATTGGCACGCAATCTCGATTTATGTTGGTAGTAGGTTTTTATGACTAACCGTTGTTTTCTTTCATTGTTGATCACCTTATTGTCTTGTTGTTTTTATTCTGCTTTTATATGTCTTTTTGGTACTGTCCCTTCTTGTCTATATTTTCATTAATGTGGTTCTTATATTTTTCTGAGCCGAGGGTCTATTGAAAACAGTCTCTCTATCCTCACAAGGTAGGGGTAAGGTTTGCGTGCACACTACCCTCCCTAGACCCTATGGTGTGGGATAATATTGGATATGTTGTTGTCGTTGAAGGGAGTTACAAGAGTTTACCGAGCTAAAAGATTACCTATTGATCGACCTAGTTGATTGAGACATTCACCAAAGCTTAGCCCCGGTGACCCTTCTCGCCTAAATAAATGAAATGGAAGAAGCAATCAACAAACTCTTTGATTGATTCATGGAGTAGCGAAGCGAAATTCAATCAAGGCAAGAACGCTAACTTAATTATCCTAAGACTGATTATCATGTTCGAATGTAGTTGTGCTAGCAGAAGAAAAGTTATCAGATTTCATGAAGACATGGCTAGCTATCTGCCCATGTTTGTGACTTGGAACTAAATAGTTCTGTAAGTTATGTCTCATCACCATCTGATTTTTGCTTATATCCGTCTAGATAAAAGAATGTCTAGCTTCAATAACCTAAAGAATCATTTTCACGAAGAGAAAATCAGCATCTCTAAGGTTATGTTCTTCCACTGCCAAGAGTAATGAAGGTTCCACAAATATCTCCATGACATGATCATGCAAAGCCATTGGAACATGGTTGTGAACAACATAGTTGGAGCAAGAATTTAAAGCTAACTTAGGGGCTCAGATTCTGGTCATTTTAAGTTATTGGGCACTTTAGCTCCGCCGGCCTCTGATTGTGAATATTTGGATTCTTTGTTAAATAAAGCAGCATTATTAGGTCTTCTATCTTTCCATAGCTGTAAACATTTCCAATATTGAAGCTTCAGTGCTTGTTAGCTTAGCGAAGTGAAGTACTGAGTCTGACCAATCTATATACTTAGCGAGTAGATATATGGTTGCTTTCCATACCATCAGTTATTAAAAATCAAGCATGAGTCAGCCAAGGGAATCAGAGAAAGGGCAGTCAGTACACCATGTAAGTACATATTCAAACCCCAGGTCAAAGGGTTCTTTTTCTTTTTCTTTAATATACCACTCACACGACTCATCACTTATGGTAAAAACTTCCCCCATTAGATGTTCACACTAAATGTTTGCGCATAAACTTATATTGTACTAGTATTACTTAATTAATGTACATATTTTCTCTTCATTAAATGATTAGTTGAATTTGTTTGCAGTAAACACTTAATATTTACCGTCACTAACAAATTTACGAAAAGGAGAAAAAAATGCACTTTTTTATCCAAAAGGAAGATGCGAGGACCAGTGAACGAACCAGTCCAGTTGTAGGTTCACAAGGTGACCCAAAAACTAACATTACGAGAAAGATGTGGAGGAGCAAAAGTCAGGGCCCTTTTAAGCTAAGTTTTAAAAACAAATTCGTGGTAACAACGTAAACTCTGATTTACCTAAATGTAAGCGTTACCTTAATTAATTTGTTGCAGTTCCAAGAAGAAGTGAAAAAGAAAAAAAAAGAAAAAAAAGAAAAGAGAAAGACATTTTCCATTAATCATTTGAGATTCCAATTAACGTTAAAGATTGAATTCCTGGTCATTGAAGCCACCTGGTTCTTGATCCGTGGTATTGCTCTCACTGGACCCCACACCCTGCACTCTTGTAGTATAAAATTATAACCCCACACTCCACTCCTTAATAGCCACCAATCTATTTTTCCCACAGTTTATACCCAACAGTGTATTTTTGGAACAATCATAATCACCATTCTCATTTTCTTCCTCTGTTTTTCTTGAACGTCAGTTGGGAAAAGCTTCAAATTTTAGTTATGGAGTCCTTAACAGGATCATCTGTAAAAGGGGTTTGTTTGGACAAGATTATAGACAAACACAGAGGTCTGTCTTTGTGTACTAAAGATGTTGGTCTGAGTAAAAGGTCAGAAATTTGCTTTCTTGGATTGTCAAGCTGTAAGCTTGTTAATGTCGGCTCACTTTCTATTCAGCGCAAAACCGTTCAGCCTATTTCTTGTGCTCCTGCTCTCCAATCATCTTTTGACACTCAGGTCTCTTTTACTTTCCTTTATTGAATACTGAAGTAGTACTATTTAGTTGCAAAATCATTTTGGGACTCTACTAAAACACTTGTTTCTGGAATAATATTGTGTCTTATTTTCATCTTTCTAGTTTACAATTAATTTATTTCTTACTTTCTTTTCAGATATGAACATTAGCTATTAGCTTGCAATATGATGCATAACATGTATGAGTTAAAATTGTTCACCTCAAAGTGAAGGTAGTTATAGCTGAGAGTAATTGATAGATAGCTAAATATTGGATGTGTTTCTTGTTCTGCTAATGTAAATAACTACTAATATTACTATTATATGGATCTTTGATGCATATATGTAAGTGACATCTGCACTATTTAATAAAAATCTATTTTCAATATAATTGTATGTTCAACTTTTAACTCATGCAGACACATACTCAGAGTGAAGAAACAGAGACAACTGATACAAGTAAGCCATCCTACTGTGGTAGTTCTTAGATGTAGGAGTTATTTTTATTGTAATAACAGTCGCTATATAACTTAGATACTGTTGTTTTCTTTCTAGATCAATCCGAACCTGTCCGTGTAAAATTTCAATTGAATAAGGAATGCACCTTTGGTCAGCATTTCCACATAGTGGGTGATGATCCAGTTCTTGGTTCATGGAATCCATCAAATGCAGTGCCACTTGACTGGTCAGAGGGACATGCCTGGACTGTCGAGTTGGTACTGAAATCAATCTAATTATGGTTAATATTTCATTTACTAAGCTATGTTCTAATTCTTTGAGACTATTTTAGGATATCCCAAGTGGAAAAACCATCAGCTACAAGTTCATTCTGAAAGGAGATGCTGAGACTATCTTGTGGCAACAAGGCCCTGATCGAATTCTTCAAACATGGGAAACCAAGAAAATAATAACAGTTTCTGAAGATTGGGACAATGCTGAGCTGCAGACAATTGTAGAAGAGGAACCTGCTGCAGAACAATCCGAAGAATCTGCAGCTAATCCAGAAATTTTAATAGCTGAGAATCTGGTTCCATCAACAGTTGTAGACCTAGAAGATGATGTAAACGAGGAAAAAAGCAATGAAGTTTTAGCTATAGTAGCAGAAAATATCACTGAAGTAAAAGAGGATGTGAACACTGATCTAAATGAGGACACAATAATAGAAGCAAAAGCTATTGGCAAGAATAACATGGTGTTTAATAATGAAGTGTTAAACTCAAAAGACGAGTCAATCCTAGTCATGCATGAAACAGTTCCTGTCTTGGTTCCTGGCTTAACCCAAGTTTTGGACATGGACAAAGTTATTGCTGAGACCTCACTTGGATCAAATAGTGAAGAGTTCAATGTGTTGTTGGATGAAGTTCAGATGACTAAAATTGTTGCTGAGGGATCACTTGGATTGAAATCTGAGGAGTTCAATGTGCCAGAGGTAACTGTTTAACACCTATTACAAGTTTCGTATGGAGAAGAAGTGTCTTTAGCAAATGTAGTTCTCTCAGTTTTGTCTTCCTAATAAAATGATATAGAGCTATTCTACCACTAGATGTTGAGTCATTGGTGCTTGATATGTTGAATTACCAAGAATCAACAAAGATTTTTAGTTCTCTATATTCTTTCTTGATCACATTGTAAAACTTTTTGAAAGTTGGTATTCAAACAATCAATATCTTAATAAACTATTGAGACACAAAAACTAAAACTTGCAACCCCATTATGTCCTACTTAAAGGCCTTGTTATCTTCCTGAATATATTATCAGGACACGAGAAAGTTGGTTTCAAACAATCAAAATCTTAATAAGACACAAAACTAAAACTTGTAACCTCATTATGTCCTACTCAAAGATCTTTAATCTTCTTAAATTGTTGAGTATGAGGCTTTAGCTTGAGTTCTCAAAGGCATCACATAGCTCATGTATAGCTCAAATTGTTGATTGTATTTTCTTTATTTGTCAATTTCTGATGTGCTAATACTTTAATATATCCAGTTGAGTTCAAATGAAGAGGTAGTTACTGATTTAACACATCCTAGAGAAATCCCAGAAATGATGCTTAATGTCAAGCAAGAAGTAAGAAGGAATGAAGATATAGAAAAGTCTGAATTAGTGGAAGGAGGAGATTGGCCTAACGGAAAGCCCGTGGAAGAGATATTTGACAGTGATATGCAATGGGGTAAAAGAACACTGCAGAAGTTCTTTGCCAATTTGGGTTTCTTTAAAGTAGAGCTTGAAAGCTGAAAACAAGCTCATAGAAAACAATGTGTGGATAACAATGTCACTGATAAATGTATTATGGTCCTCTTGTTCTCTTTTTTTCCGAGGCTATGTATTATATTTTGCTCCAATACATATTACTATTCTCAAGTATTAGAACTACTATCTCACCACCACTGGACCCTTAATCAAATGTTTCGAGTTCGAGCCTTAATATAGAAGAAAAAATCCCGCTAGGGAACGAGCACTTCCTCCTTTAATCGTCTTGATCGGTGTGGAACCGAATTAGTCGATACTCCAATACGAGTACTAAAACTAGGTGTGAAACCAATAAAAAACTAACCCACCCGAAAAAGAATTCCCACATCGTTTTTGGCGCAGGAAAGCACCATAATTGCACGATCATAACTCTCCCTCGAATCTAACATAAATAGCCAGATCTGTTCACCATCCCCAATGTTACATGTTATTATAGCCACATTATTTGAGCTCTCTAGGAATTCTGCCTACCCGGACGTAACGTCTACGCCGTTCCCTTGCCTTTTGGCCAGTTACCGAAGAGTTGTCTACACTAAATAAAATATCCAAGTTATGTTTTGTCATTGGTAAGTAAACTTATACGATGGTAGTGAAGAACCTGACAACAAAATTATGATTAATAGTCACTGTACTGGCGATATAATTATGTTTACTTGTATCATAATGGTTCAATGGTCGAGTGTCGCATCACCGCCAATTCATACTCACACGGGATATCTTGGATTGTGATTGCTAACAACATTCATTGACGTGGAAGCAACCACTATTGTTTGTATTAGTATAAGCTATCTAACACTTAGGGCACAACCCTTTCCCTTATCCTGCGTGAATACAAGATGCTTCCTCTTTAAAAGAAAATCAGTGATGATTGTTACCATAAATGATAAAATCATCATGTGTAGATTATGAATACAAATCTAGACATGGCGTGCTCAAAACACATGCTACATCTAGCTTAAGTGTAGCATTAAATGCTAGAAAACACAGGAGAATTAGCAAGGAACAAGAACATCGACATGGAGAGCAGCCTCTATATCCAACTAGTTCGAAAGCAACCACTATATCCAACTACTTTGAAATTGAAGCATAATTGATTGATTGTGTAGATTTCAAATAAAGCAACAGCAAGTTTCTATAGAAAAATATCTTGTTATCTTTACTACGAAGCTAACAGAAAATTGCAAGGTAGAAACTATATACTTACACACTATGTTTGAAACTAGGGCACCAAAAACAAGCCCTTCCATAAAAGATGTTGGAATCACTTTTCCAAGGAGAGTAAAAGGGAAAGATAATTCTCTGTAACATAGCAGGAAAAAAATTATGAAGGCAACAAAAAGCCAATTAGATAGTTGTGAAGGTGGTTTCGCTACCAAACTGTCTGTCTGGAGACACCAGTCAAAATTCCTGCTGTAGGACCTCCCATTATAAAATCACTTGGGTGGTGCTAGCTCTCTCTCTGGACATGATTCGGATAGGGTGGTTAAGATCTAACACAATCAAGAGATAACTAAAGTTAGTATTCACCAGAGGAAAACATGAACTCTTTATTCCAAAACTTGCTTCGTTCTTCATCAGTTAAAAATCAAACACGACTTTCAGTTGCAGAGACTAAAAGCAAGGCAAAATCAACTTGGGAACTAGGGAGAGCTTGGCTATGATAAAAATGTAATACTGTGGCCCTTAGGTTA
>AWOL01S0078727.1:0-17754 GCA_000715115.1 Nicotiana otophora | reverse complement strand
TGTTCAAATCCCAAATATTCACTTTAGAAAAGTTTTGAGAAAAACATCCAATTTATCTTTTAACTTCATTAAGTAAATTCCCATATCAAAGATTGAATCATGTAGTATAATCAAATATGAGTAAACAAATGTCACGATCCAAACNACAAAACTCAAAAATTCAGGAAACCCATTTGAATAAGAGTTCAACCATACTAATTTTACTAAAATCCGACTCTGAATCGATGTTCAAATCCCAAATATTCACTTTAGAAAAGTTTTGAGAAAAACATCCAATTTATCTTTTAACTTCATTAAGTAAATTCCCATATCAAAGATTGAATCATGTAGTATAATCAAATATGAGTAAACAAATGTCACGATCCAAACTAGAGGGCCACAACAGGCACCCGATGCCTTACTCAACCGAGTACCAACATAACGTACTTTATTATCACACCATCATGTGTAAATGGGCTAGAAGAGTCGTCATGAGATAACTAGAATAAAACATAAAGGAATACTAGATATAGGATTACCCAACATGATATAAAAACTTATACATGTAACATATAGGCCTGTAAGGCCGACATGGTCATTTATACACTCAATACATAGGCCGACAAGGCCATACAAGTATCAATACACATGACACCTGTCTACAAGCCTCTAAGAGCACATAAATAACATAATGGTCGGGACAGGGTCCCATCGTACCAATCAATACAAGTCCAAATCATACTGACCAAATAGGTAACTCCGAAGCAAGTAGAGTGCACCAACACCTTCCGCTGAGCTGATAGCCTACTAGGATGACTGTCAACTGACTATCGGGACATGTGGGTATGAAATGCAGCATCTCTAGGCAAAAGGAATGTTAGTAAAAATAAAGTACCGCGTATGTAAGGCATGAAAGCGGTATATAAAAAACATGAAAGAAACACGGAGTAAAAACTCAACTTGTTAGTCTGAATAGCTCTGTGAATCATTACATTTATAATGTCATGCATATGTGCATAAATGTCATATCATGCATAGGTATATGCGTACATAACATCATCAAGCCTCTGAGGGCATCCCATCATATCATTTCGGCCTCTATGGGCGAAATCATAAACGTATACCAGTTGATCAGGTGGTGGTGCGTATATAACACCACAACCTTTCTCCATACCCTATATACATATAATATATGCATTTATAACTCCATCTAGTCATGGGTCAATGTACATGAATAAATGAATGCAATGCATAATGAACTAAGTCGATAAGATCTCTCAGAATATCATAATATCATTATTCCTTCGGAAAAACTTTATCAACTTACGATTTTCTTAGACCCATGAACAAACGATATAATAATAGGACACATGGGGAATCAAGAACATTGGCACCCCTAGCACTTATATGAACATGTCTTTTATGAAAGTTGTACGTTTGCTTGTTTCGTTTGTGTCATATGGATAATATCAAAAGGAAAGAAAAGATAGCTTTAACATACCTCAAGTCGTGAATACAACTCAACAACAAGCTTATGAAAACTAGCACGCCAACCCTATAATAATGAAATACATGTACAACTTAGATAGCGTTAGTATATCACGTATCTCAAACGATAACTCGATTCAAAAGTAAAACGGACAGCATTTCCCCTGCTTTTACTGCTACCTCAAGCCATTTATAAGAGAGATACAAACACAATACAATCAGCACCTCAAAAACAACCCAACTACAATTCGGAACCTTGAAAACAACTAAAACCCCAAATATACCATAACACACCCAATCAACAAGTTATTAATTAGCCTGAAATTGCAATGACGAGCGACCAGCTTACTACCCTACCGCATGTGGCATTTCTCCGCACCCTTTTATCCTTCCAAACTCAATAAATAAGTAGCACAACAGCCCAACAGGAGTGGACTACAAGACAGTCTACTAAAAGTAAAATAAATCGAACTCACGGCTTCCGATCACCGTCCCGTGAATTCTAACTATTAGGAAGCGAATGTATCAACATTCCTTTATATGTAAAGCTTCAATACATAAAGTAGACGTTTTCATAACTATTAAGTACCTTGCAAAACTANCAAAAACCCCAAATATACCATAACACACCCAATCAACAAGTTATTAATTAGCCTGAAATTGCAATGACGAGCGACCAGCTTACTACCCTACTGCATGTGGCATTTCTCCGCACCCTTTTATCCTTCCAAACTCAATAAATAAGTAGCACAACAGCCCAACAGGAGTGGACTACAAGACAGTCTACTAAAAGTAAAATAAATCGAACTCACGGCTTCCGATCACCGTCCCGTGAATTCTAACTATTAGGAAGCGAATGTATCAACATTCCTTGATATGTAAAGCTTCAATACATAAAGTAGACGTTTTCATAACTATTAAGTACCTTGCAAAACTCAAACTACAAAGAAAAAGAGAGATATAGTGATACTTACGTCGTAGGGATCGTTCTACTGTTATCGCTTCTTTATTTCGTACCCAGGATGTTAATCTTCTTTGAATCCCTAGAACAGATCTTATGGATATGTTTATGGATGTTCTCTGGTAGTGTTCTATGGAGAAATGAAGATAAAGACGCCCTAAGACCTATGTATATCAACTTTGGAAATGTCAAAGAGGTGCTAGCTTGGCACCCTAGCACTGGCCCATCTTCCGACGCTTTTTTTTATCTGGATGTCGTATGAATGAACGGTTAAGTGAGTTGGAAACTAAATTCAAAGACCTTAAATTTGGTATATAATATGTCCCAAAATACCTCATATAACATAGTAATTGTATTCCTCAAAACGCTTCAGTGACACACCTACTTGTCACCAATGCAGTCTATGGAGTCTCGCGAAATTGCAAATATCTCTCTACTTTGGTGTCGTATCGATAAACGGTGTAATGTGTTAGAAACTAAACGGGTATATATTCAACTTTATATGTAGATAATACAGTAATCCGAAGTATATTGTGAGAAAAGCTCCGCTACATTTGACCTAATATTTAGCACATTTGTGAATGTAACTTGTGAAGGCCTTTGCCAACTTTTGTTCCACAACTCGCTTGACTTTAAACCATAATACACGACTATCACAAGAATAAAATAAATCATAACATAACCTCTTTATCATGTTAAGAACCCTAGTCTCAACCCAAAGTACATGTTATAACATTCCAAACTTGACGACATTCGACGAAACTTATTTTCTTCAATTGGTTTAGCTTCTAATCTTTCCAACCCTCTTGGTACTTGTTAATCATGTTCTCATTTCTGAGCTTACATCAATTGACTTACAAATACTCTCATGCACGAAGATATGGGGTGTAACATCATTCTCCCTTTGGAATATTTATCTTCGAATGTTGATTGATGCACTTATTAGTCTCATAACCCATAGCTCTTACAAATATATTAATACTGTCCTTGCCATCTAAGCAATTTTTGTGAATAAATCCCAAGGCCAGGGCATTCCCCCCTTTAGGCCTCTTTTTCACACCACGACTTGTTGTCCGAATTCATCCAATCTCGTAACTGTTGGTACATTCTATCATGTAGCCTGTACGACTCTGACCATGGAAGGGATTATGCGAATATTCTCTCCTTTTTTATCAAGATTTTAACCAATATCTAGGCCTTACCTTATGAATATAATTGAACTATGACAAGTTGTCCCTCTGGGCATCTATAGGTACACTGGAGTTCTTCGCTCGGTACTTTGTTAATCTTACGACTATTGATATAACTTGTTTTATAGTGTTTGTTATCTATGCTTATGGGTTTGCTACAGCTAGGTAGGTCACACTAAACCATAGCTCTTACTTCGGTTTATTATTACCGAGGTCTTCTACCCAACTCCATGTTACTCTCTCGCTACTTATCTTATATGTATAAATCTAAGTACTTTAGTTCTTCCTCATTAATGTTCATCTTAAGAATGACGGCCTAATCTCAACTCATATTTTCTAACTTTTATCAATCCATTATTGATTCACCTTAATATTGATCCAAATCTACAACTAATAACTTGAAACCTCTTACGTAATACATTGTCACTAGGGCTCACATTACATGGGGGGACATTTGAAATGATTTTCTTGATCCACTGTCATGACCCAAATCAATGGGCCATGACGGGCACCCGATGCCTTACTCAACCGAGTAACAACGTAATGTATCTTACTTATTACATCATCATATACACGTGACATACAGACCTAATAGGCCAACATGATCATTAATAAACTCAAACAATAGGCCGACAAGGCCGTACAATCTTTCATATACATGACATCTGTCTACAAGCCTCTAAGAATATATAATTGTCATAAAGGTCGGGACAGAGCCCTGTCATACCAAACAATACACATCTAAATCGTACTGACCAAACAAGTAACTCCGGAGAAAATGGAGTGCACCGACATCTTTCGCTGAGTTGATCGCCTACTTGGAGAACTCTTGACCTCGCTATCGAGACCTGTAGGCATGAAATACAGCGTCCCCAGGCAAAAGGGACGTCAGTACAAATAATGTACCGACCATGTAAGGAGTGAAATCAATAAATAATAGACATGAGAGAAATATGGAGTAAAAGACTCGACATGTACGTCTACATAACTATGTGAATCATTTCATTTTTTATAACGTCATGCATATGTGTATAAATGTAATACCATGCATAGGTATATGTTTTCATAACATCATCAAGCCTTTGAGGGTATCCCATCACAACATTTCGGCCACTGTGCGCAAATCATCAACGTATACCAGCTGATCAGGTGGCGGTACGTATATAACTCCATAACCTTTTTCCCATATCCCATATGAATATAATATACATATATACGCGTATATAACGCCATCTGGTCACGGGTCAATGTACATGTATAAATGCATGAAATGCATAAGGAATACGTTAATAAGATTTTCTCGGAATGCCATAAAAATCAATATTCCTTTCGGATAAACTTTATCAAATACGTATTTTTCTGAGACCCATCAATATAAGNGTCTACCCAACTCCATGTTACTCTCTCGCTACTTATCTTATATGTATAAATCTAAGTACTTTAGTTCTTCCTCATTAATGTTCATCTTAAGAATGACGGCCTAATCTCAACTCATATTTTCTAACTTTTATCAATCCATTATTGATTCACCTTAATATTGATCCAAATCTACAACTAATAACTTGAAACCTCTTACGTAATACATTGTCACTAGGGCTCACATTACATGGGGGGACATTTGAAATGATTTTCTTGATCCACTGTCATGACCCAAATCAATGGGCCATGACGGGCACCCGATGCCTTACTCAACCGAGTAACAACGTAATGTATCTTACTTATTACATCATCATATACACGTGACATACAGACCTAATAGGCCAACATGATCATTAATAAACTCAAACAATAGGCCGACAAGGCCGTACAATCTTTCATATACATGACATCTGTCTACAAGCCTCTAAGAATATATAATTGTCATAAAGGTCGGGACAGAGCCCTGTCATACCAAACAATACACATCTAAATCGTACTGACCAAACAAGTAACTCCGGAGCAAATGGAGTGCACCGACATCTTTCGCTGAGTTGATCGCCTACTTGGAGAACTCTTGACCTCGCTATCGAGACCTGTAGGCATGAAATACAGCGTCCCCAGGCAAAAGGGACGTCAGTACAAATAATGTACCGACCATGTAAGGAGTGAAATCAATAAATAATAGACATGAGAGAAATATGGAGTAAAAGACTCGACATGTACGTCTACATAACTATGTGAATCATTTCATTTTTTATAACGTCATGCATATGTGTATAAATGTAATACCATGCATAGGTATATGTTTTCATAACATCATCAAGCCTTTGAGGGTATCCCATCACAACATTTCGGCCACTGTGCGCAAATCATCAACGTATACCAGCTGATCAGGTGGCGGTACGTATATAACTCCATAACCTTTTTCCCATATCCCATATGAATATAATATACATATATACGCGTATATAACGCCATCTGGTCACGGGTCAATGTACATGTATAAATGCATGAAATGCATAAGGAATACGTTAATAAGATTTTCTCGGAATGCCATAAAAATCAATATTCCTTTCGGATAAACTTTATCAAATACGTATTTTTCTGAGACCCATCAATATAAGAATATACACATCTCCAGCATTTCTATGAATAGAGTAATTTATGGAAGTTGTGCATTTGCTCGTTTCGTTTGTGTCGTACAGATCATACCAAAAAGAAAGAAGGGATAGCCTTAACATACCTGAGTCGATTCTCTGGACAATCCCATAACACCCGTTAATTGCGACAAATCACGGAACAAGTCATATGAAAATCTAGAAGCAATCACGTTGCTATGCAAAGAAAATCTTGGCTGAAACCTTTCCTTAAGAACTTAGCAACAACATTGCTATTTGGAAAGTTAATTAATGTTGCTAGCGTTGGAATCCTTTGTGTTCTGATTCAAGCATAATTCTCTTGATTTTTGAGAAGTCTTTTACTAAGTGGGGGTGGACCCCACTTTGGCTTAATTGGCCAAAACATTTTCCACGTTTTTCCACATTTCATGTGAATTAAAGAGTCACAAGTATATAAAGTCTTTGCCTGCCACGTTAATGGGGTTCAAACTTTATCCAAAATAATTATTAATCAACCACTAATCCCTTGATTAACTTAATAATCTCCCACTATCCAATAATTAACCAATTACCCATATAGTCAAGAATTATTTCAAAATACTGAAAATACTACTCATTTTTAATACACATTATACACCTCACTATCATGGTCATGTGATACCTTTTATGGCACTAGTCCATAAATACCTGGTATTTTAGCTCGGTCTGTATTTTATCCCAACATGGTAAACTTTGACGAAAATTCATTTTCTTTGATTTTCTTGCCCTCTCACCTTCACGAATTTACTCATCACTTGTTTGAAATAGCATAATGCTTATAATCTCAAAATAATCCCATTCTCAAACTTACGTCTATTAGCTTACGAGGAAATTTTAACATACGAAAATGCGGGATGTAACATCTCATTTCCGAGCTTTCACCAATTTATTTATGGTGTAATTTCACGTACAAAACAATATGTGGTGTAACATTATTCCCCCCTTTGGAACATTTGTCCTCCAATGTTGACTGATGCACTTCTCATTCTCATAACCCATATCTCTTGAGAATAATGTAGTACTCCTCTTGCAATCTAGGCAACTATTCTGTGAATGAATCCCAAAGGCCAGGGCATTCCCCCCCTTTAGGCCTCTTTCTCACACCACGACTCGTGGTCGGAATCCTTCCAATCTTGTAATTGTTGCTACCTTTTATCATCTAGCCTGTACAACTCTAACTTTGTAAGTGCGCCTATGTGACTCCTCTCTCCTTCTTCCTCCAACTTTTAGCCAATCTCTAGACCTCACCTTGTAAACATATGCAGAGCTTAATAAGATGTTCCTTTGGGCATCTATACTGAAGTTCTTCACTTGGTACTTTGTCGAACTTTTGAATATTGCCATATCTCATTTTGTACTTTGTAACTTCTATCCATTCATTATTGATTTACCCCAATATTGGTCTACAATCTACCACTGATATCTTGAAACTTCTTACGTAAAACATTGCCACTAGGGCTTACATTTCATCGAGGAATATTCGAGGTGATCTTCCTGACCCACTTAGTGGATATACTGTACTTCAATAACCGTACTTTATAGCATTTCAATGTGACTCACTTACATGGGCATTTTAATCATGTACAATTCATGAAATCCTTTCAAATCATCACTCAATCGAAGGTCCAAACGTCATCCTTCATTTATCACAAGTATACCCTCATTTTACTATCAAGGCAACATTCCATCTCTTTTAAATGCTATTAGTCTTAGACTTCTTTGAGTTCATTCAGGCTATACTGAGCTTTATATAACTTAGAGAAACCATCAGCTCTCTTGTTTTCATGGGCTTAATCCTAAGGACTTACCCATTCTTATCACATCCTCACTCACCCTTTCTTATCCTTACTCCTGTCTTCCTAAAACCTTGTTGGTTTACCATACTTTAGCTTGCGACCTACACATATCTAGTTATACCACTCGCAACCTTCTTTCAACTTGCTTGCACCATATATTTCCTTGTGTTATTTTGGAACATCAAGTGAGACATCACATAGTCTCAAACTCTTCTTTACTCTCTTAACTAGTCCTCTCGGTACCTAAAAACCATAGGCTGGAAGATATATGTCATTGACGATGCCGCTATCATTCCTGGATACCTTCTAGCCTTCTATCCGAAGTATGGACTATTCACGATCGTCTACATTTGAGTATCTCATACGTTGTTCACCTTTACCTTACTTACCTTAAAATCTAGCATCACATCTTCTATCTCTTTCATGACCTCCCTTCCATAGAGGTATAATTCACATCGACAACTTGAAGCTCTATTGTAATACTTGCATCTGTGGTGCATATATAATCCGGTGAGAGCTTCATACTTCTTATGAGGCTAGTACTCTTCTAACTGGTGTTATCGTAGAGCCGTTATAGAATATGCCTACTGTACTATCTCTCTTGTATTTAAGAGTGATCCTAGAATATTCTCAATCACGTGGTCTATAATTGTTTTTGGGTCCAATAATCAGACTCCTGATTTACTTTGTCGTTGTAACTCTTTCGTTTCCTCTTCTTTCTGATCAACCTTTATGTAGGCTTAAGCTATCTTCTGATCTGTGGCTCATGGTATTATTTATTACTTTAGCCTTTCAGGGGCGCTATGGAATATCCATGATACAATATTTTGATAATTCAATCCTTTGTCTATGCCCTAGACTCAATTCTTTATTTTAACTTATGCCAGACTTTTCTACGACTGTATGATTGTCAACATACATGCTGCATGTATAAAAACTCTGGACTCTTAAGTGCGTTCATAGCGTAACTAACTCTGGATTATCAATCGAATGATTATTTCCGTTCCTTCTTGACTTTCTTTAAATGTAAGCAATTACTTTTCCTGGTCTTCCTGCCCCCTTGTTGCGTGCATACTTAGCTTACCTTAGTGCCAACACATATTGAACTCCATACATCTCATGTGATCTTGAATATCACTTCTGATTTTTCATCCCGTTCATTAGCCACGGTAGGTGCCACTTTCTTCTAGAGTGCATACAATGTTGTTGTGAGACTGTTGTTACAAGATCATCTCCTCTTTAGGTTATGCTGCTTAGGCTGAAGCCCTCTTCCTTATTCCCTCAGCTAGTCTTTCATTTTAGTACTTAGGGAGGACCCTCAGACTTTTGTAAAGCTACGAGCTTATTACATCGTATACTCGACGGACCTTTTGATGTCCTTCCTTACCTATAATTATCCGTAGTTATTTACCTCCACGCCCTTATACTTGCAGGGCTGCTTCTGAACTGAAGTTTTGACTGTCTTCCCAGTGGGACTATATTTTATTTCCATAACGTTCATACGGTACCTTTAACTACCCTGACTCCTATCTGAATATTTCTCAAGTATTATAATGTCATATCTGCGAGACTGAATCCCCCATGTTGGGGTTCACTATGTTTATCTTGCACGATCTATTGATTTGTCTGTATTCTCTTGTATATCCATAACTAGGCTCTTCCTAAATTAACTACTAACTATTCATTGGCTCATTCTCATATCAATATTCTGGGTAATCTTTCGTGGGTCATTTCCTTTATCTTAAATTACGTCCTGCATTGGCTCCTTATCTATCAGTAACATCTCAGGCAGCAACCCTTACCTCCTCTCCTTGATGTCGTGTTTGCATAATGTTCTGGAATCGTAATATCTGTAGGATTTCAATAAGTGCAATCTTATCCCTTTTTCATTCTTATCACGTTTTTCCTTTATTAATCCATAGTTACTAGAACCACTTAATTCTGACTTAATGCCACATCACTCCATATTTCACCCTTTAGGCCTAGTACTAGGAGTTGGAGACACGAGGACCTACCTATAGATATTTTACCTCTTTATCTTTAGTGTCTTTTCAAATCATCGATGACCCTTATCGCCTTGCGGCAATCCTTCTGTATCAAGGATAATAAAATTCCTTATTCGCGAGGGTGACACTTAGCATAACTAGCAGATACAGTCCCTTAAGCTTAACTTTGCTCACATTGCTTTCTTTAGGGAAGCGTCTTCCTGAATGACTATTCTCTGAATTTCTCATGAATCTTCTTCTGTTTTCCACTCTATTATCGCTGGAAAGAAATCTGAAATTCTCATGATGCCGACTATTATCCAATCACTCAGTTCCTAATTCATGTTTAGTTTATCTTTTTCACCAGCCCATACTGATTTCTATTGTTCTGGGGTCTAACTTTTCCTTCTGATAGTCGCGTTGGAATCACAAACTTATTTCTTGAAATGAGGATATGACTATGGCCTATACTCTTTTGTTGTCTCAAGGCCTTTCACCTCTCGTCTTTTCCTTCAATTGACTATAGACTCTGTAATACTGTCATCTTTTTGATCTACCGTTGTCATCCATGTTTCATATCTTACTCATAATGCTTCATTAACTCTTTTCTTATTTCCCGCTAACATTTATGTCTATCACTTTATTCTGAAAACTCGAACAAGACATTCTATTGCTTTTAGCTCCCCCTTGCTCCATCCAGTGGCTCTTCATGTTGCTTAACGTTCTCGCTCTACTAGGGACACGAGCCACACTAAGGTAATATTTATCCTTTCCAGGCTTTCCGTGCCTATCATCTGATTTTTCTTTTTCATGCTAATATTCACATCTAATTTTAATATTCTAGAGTGCACCATCTAGTTCCTCCACAAGGAGATCTATTAGCACATTTGTAATATTGTTCGGAAATGTCAACTAACACAAACAATCCATTTACCATTTTGGGTTACTCTAACCCCAGCCGGATCCTAATATCCTATCCTTTTCTTAAACTACACATGTTATCCCCCAATAGGGTATAACTGAGATAGGCATGGACAATTCTACATACATCTGTTAGTGTTAAAGGTATGGCACAATGCTTATATTTTTCCGCCGGAGTTGAAAATATCGACAATCTTCATTAACCGGGTACCTCGTACCCTTCTCATCTTGCTCCTTTTACTTGTTGAATCTTGTATCTATCTTTTGAATCTCTCATTTTCTCTCACCATAGAGGTGGATAGATATTCTTTCCTTAATGCTCCTTATCAAGAAGCTTACACGTAAGGTACACACATGTTCTGCTGGAGACCTCACAATTATCCATCATAGGAATGATGCTAACTCGAGTTCCTCTAACTCAATTCTTCCATATCCGCATTCAATCTCTTACCAACTGGAGGTATCCTCATATTACGGATAAAATAGAAGCTAGGAGTTTGAATTCATATAAATGAGCTCTACCACACGATCTAGAGTAAGAAAAAAGAGTGACAGTCCTAAATGTTTTGTAGTCTCCTTCTTATAAGTATGGTGCATGACACACCGACAACTAAGACTCTACTAGACACGGCTTGTAGACTCCGTAGGACAGAACTGCTCTGATACCACTTTTCTCACACCCACTGCTCTTTCTTATTACATCATCATACACACGTGACATACGGGCCTAATAGGCCAACATGATCATTAATAAACTCAAAACATAAGCCAACAAGCCGGTACAATCTTTTATATACATGACATCTGTCTACAAGCCTCTAAGAATATATAATTGTTATAAAGGTCAGAACAGAGCCCCGCCATACCAAACAATACACATCTAAGTCATAAAGACCAAACAAGCAACTCCGGAGCAAATGGAGTGCACCGACATCTTCCGTTGAGCTGATCGCCTACTTGGAGGAATCTCATCCTGTTTATCGAGACATGCGGGCATGAAACGCAGCGTCCCCAGGAAAAAGGGACAAATATTGTATCGAGCATGTAAGGAGTGAAAATCAGTAAATAATAGACATGAGAGAAACATGGAGTAAAAGACTCGACATGTACGTCTGCATAGCTCTGTGAATCATTTCATTTTTTATAACGTCATGCATATGTGTATAAATGTAATACCATGCATAGGTATATGTGTTCATAACATCATCAATCCTCTAAGGGCATCCCATCACATCATTTCGGCCACTGTGGGCAAATCATCAACGTATACCAGCTGATCAGGCGGTGGTGCGTATATAACGCCATAACCTTTTTCCCATATCCCATATGAAAATAATATACATATATATGCGTATATAACGCCCTCTGGTACATGTATAAATGCATGAAATGCATGAGGAATACGTTAATAAGATTTTCTCGGAATGCCATAAAAATAAATTTGGATAAACTTTATCAAATACGTATTTTTCTGAGTCCCATGAAAAGAAGATATAATAATAATACTTATGGGAGAATAAAAATTTACACATCTCTAGCATTTCTATGAATAGAGTAATTTATGGAAGTTGTGCATTTGCTCGTTTCGTTTGTGTCGTACAGATCATGCCAAAAAGAAAGAAGGGATAGCCTTAACATACCTGAGTCGATTCTCTTGACAATCCTCTAACACCCGTTAGTTGCTAATAAACACGGAACAAGTCGTATGAAAATCTCAAAGCAATCACGTTTCTACGCAAAAATATCTTGGCCGAAACCTTTCGTTAAGAACTTAGCAACAACGTTGCTATTCTGAAAGTGAATTAATTGTTCTGGCATTGGAATCCTTTGTGTTCTGATTCAAGCATAATTCTCTTGATTTTTGAAAAGTCTTTTACTAAGTGAGGCTGGGCCCCATTTGTGGCTTAGTTGGCCAAAACATTTTCCAAGTTTTGCCATATTTCATGTGGATTCATGAGTCACATTTAAATAAAGTCTTTGGCTGCCACGTTAATGGGGTTCAAACTTTATCCAAAAGCATTATTAATTAATCACTAATCCCTTGATTAACTTAATAATCTCTCACTATCCAATAATTAACTAATTACCCATATAATCAAGAATTATCTCAAATTACATAAAATACTACTCATTTTTAACACACCTTATACACCTCACTATCATGGTCATGTGGTACCTTGTATGACACTAGTCCATAAATACCGGGTATTTTAGCTCGCTCCGTATTTTATCCCAACATGTTAAACATTGATGAAAATTCATTTTCTTTGATTTGCTTACCCTCTCACCTTCACGAATTTAGTCATCACTTGTTTGAAATAGCAAAATGCTTATAATCTCAAAATAATCCCATTCTCGAACTTACGTCGATTAGCTTACGACAAAATTTTAACATACGAAAATGCAGGATGTAACATCTCATTTCCGAGCTTTCACCAATTTATTTATGGCGTACTTTCACGTACAAACAAATATGGGGTGTAACATACACCTAGGGACGATACTATACTTCAATAACCGTATTTCATAGCATCCCAACGTGATTCATCTTATGGGGGTATTCTAATCCCGTGCAATTCATGAAATCCCTTTTTTAAAAATCATTACTCAATCAAAGGCCTAAAGTCATCCTTTTATCATCACCATTTGTAACACCCCAGAAACAATTTCCAAGTACTTAAGTATAAAGCCGGGTAAGATTAGCAAAGAAAATAATGTTTCATGGTGCCGGACTAGGCTTACGTGTTTGAGGATTGTAGCAATGAAGTACTAACAAGCTGGCCGCGGCTCGGACTTTTTGGGTTGAATAATGCACCGGAAAGTAAAGGAAAATTTTTGGTGGAAAAGTGCATTTCTGCGGTCTATTATGCGACCACAGAACCACTCTGCGGACCGCATAATGGCCACAGAGTGAGGCAGTTAATTGGGTCAGTTGGAAGCAACTATGCGGTCGACTATGTGACCGCATAATTGTTATGCGGTGCATTATGCGACCGCATAATAGTTATGCAGACCGCATAGTGACCGCATACACAGACAGTGCTTTTGGCTATTTTGTAACCAACTATGCGATATATATGTGGTCTGCATATCGGTTATGCAATCGCATACCTTGTTCCGGAGCTTCATTTTTGGGTTTTTAAAACCCGACCCTATTTCGTTAAATACACTTTTTGGGCCATGTTTGAACCATAATCTGATATTTTTGAGTGAGAGAGAGTACTCTAGAGTGAGAAGGTGTTCTTCAATTCTTGCTCATGTTTTGGAAGATTAAGAAGGGAAACTCACTAGGTCTTCATCCTAGAGGTAAAATTCTACACCCTAACCCTCACTTTCGAATTTTGTGTAGAAATGGATAATTAGCAAGATAATATCTGGGCAGGAGGGTTGTTTATTTTGCATGCATGTGTTATCAAAGGGTGTAGGAAGATTGTTGAACTAAAAATGGTATAGATTGGGTTGTGGGATGATAGAATCCTCCATAAAAGGGCCTTGAACCTTAATCCACACATAGTGTTTCATAAAATGCTCAAATGAGCTAGAACTATGAGCATCTCCTTAATTTTGGTTCAATTTTTTATATTTATACAATAGATTGAAGTTGCTAAGAATTCCGGAACATTTAGAGTGTAAGGAAGCTCAAGTGAGGTATGTTGGCTAAACTCTTCTTTAAGAATTGGAATTCTCATTATCCTTGTAAGTTCCGAGATGTTGATTATAAATCGAGTATTCCGATAAGTTTTGTGATGAAGATATATGTTCAATTTGTATTTCGAATTCTCTTATCATATTGCATTATAAATTGAGGATGTGTCTCAAACTATGGATTACGTATCCATATGTTATAATTTCTAGTCGTGATTTATGTGAAACTTATTATGCCAAGTTGTGTAGAGATTGCGATTGTGATACACCTCCATCCGTATACATTGGGGTGAGGCGGCATGACTGCTTTGTGTGGGGATTACGGTATAGAGATTGTGATTGTGACACACCTCCACCTGCTTATATATTGGGGTGAGGAGGCATGACCGCTTTGTGTAGGGATTATGATATTGTGGGACTGTACCTCCACCTGCTTATATTGGGATGAGGCGGTACGACCGCTTTGTGTATGGTTTTGGTATTGCTGTGGCACCACCACCCGTATACATTGGGGTGAGGTGGCATAGCCGCTTTATGTTGGTATTGGTATTGTTGATGCATTCCCACCCGCATACATTGGGGTAGGGCAGCATAGTCGCTTTGTGTAGGTTCTTGGTACTATGGTTATATATCCACCCGCATACATTGAGGTGAGGAGGTAGGGCCACTAGATTAGAGTTGTGGTATTGTACGTACACCTCCACCATCATACATCGGGTGAGGCGGCTGGGCCGCTTTGTGTGACGATGGTTATAGAGGTTCTCATCTTAAATCCTATAAATGTGGTTGATATATTTTAATAAGCTTGCTATCGTTGAGACGGTTATCTAAATTATTCTATTGCCGCACTAGTTTATCATAATTATCTTGTATTTCTAAATTCTTAAATTGGTGTTTAGTTTTCATACTAGTACTATTCGACGGTACTAACATCCCTTTTGGCGGGGCCGCTGCATCTTTAAATGGATGCAGGTGGTTCCACAGCAGGAAACATTGATCAGTGATAGCAGTACACCTTCTTCCCAGCTGAGTTGGTGAGCCCCACTTCATCCCGAAGTTATGTATCTTTTGTTTTTTGTGTATTATGGCTGAGGTATAGCCGGGGCCTTGTTGCCGGCATTATCATTGTACTCTTCTTTATCTATAGAGGCTCTGTAGACATAGTGTAGGTTGTGTATTGGTGCTGGGGAAGACAAAATATGTTATGTTGTGGTTGTATTACTTGTCCATTAAGACATTAAAAACGATGAAGCTCTTGAAAACGAATTGGTATTGTAGACGTGAACACCATTTTGTCTAATTAATGAAAATATGTATTATCTCCATTTGTGGATGATTTTGGATAGAATGAAATCTAACAGGCTGGCTTGGTCGGGTTCACTCGGTTGAGCGCCGGTCGCGCTCCTCGATTTTGGGGCGTGACACCATTACCCCTTTATTCTACTACTAGGTCAACATCTTGTCTCTTCTAATTGTTCCTAGTCTTAGACTCTTCTGAGTTCATTCAGGCTGTACCAAGCTTTCTGTTACTTATGGAAACCATCAGCTCCATTGTTTTGATGTGTTTAATCCCTAGGACTTACATATTTGCGTCACCTTCTCACTCGCCTTTTCATATCCTTACTCCTATCTACCTAAAACCTTGTCACTCTATGATACTTTACCTTGTGACTTACACCTATCTATTTATACTACTCGCAACCTTCCTTTAACTTGCTAGCACCATAGAATTCCTTTTGTGCCTTCTCAGTTGCCTTTAATGTAAGCAATTACTTTTCCCGACCGTTCTCCCACTTGTTTAATGAGTATGCGGCATATATTATTTCCCACATATAATGGAATCTCTTGTAACTCATATAATCTCAAATATCACTTTTGACTTCCCGTTCATTAGTCACGATAGGTGCCACTTTCTTATGGAGTGCATAGAATATTATAGTGAGACTGGTTTTACAAGATCATTTCTTCTTCAAGTTACTATGCTTAGGTTGAAGCCTTCTCCCTTATTTCCTCGGATCCTCTAACTCCTGTAAAGCTTCAAGTTTATTATATCGTGTAGCCGAAGAAATGTTTGATGTTCTCACTCGCCTATAATTATCCTCAGTTATATACCTTCACGCCCATATGCTCTTAGGGTCGGTTCTTAACTAAAATTTTGACTATCACCCCAGTGGCACTTTCTTTTATTTACATAACACTTATACGGTACCTTTAACTACTACAACTCCTATCTCAATATTTCTCAAGAATCACAACGTCATATCTGCGAGACTAAATTCCCTATGTTGGGTTCACTACGTTTATCTTGCACAATCTGCTGATTTATCTGTAACCTCTTTTCTAGCCATAACTAGGTTTTTCCTGAATCAACTATTAACTACTCGTTAGTCTGTTCTCGTATCTATATTCTGCATAATCTTTCTTGAAAATATTTCATTAACAACTCTCATTTCATTTCCATTAGCAGCTCCATTTATAATTTCAAAAATATTACATGTTTATAAATATAATGAAAAACATGTTTGCCAAGTACCAATATTTCTAGTTCAATTCCACACATCAAACACCACCAACAACCTGTCTACGGATCCTCTAAGTACAACAAAAGAGTAATACGGAAATGCCGGCAACAAGGCCCTGGCTATACCTTAAAACGCAATGTACAACTCAAATGACATCAGGCCCGAAATAGAGTAGGGCTCACCAAAATCTGCTGAATAGAGAGTGATTCCTAACGAGGACCAAAGTTACACGTTGATGAACCACCTGCATCCATTAAAGATGCAGCGCCCCAGCAAAAGGAATGTTAGTACATATGGAATAGTAATAGTATGTAAAGCTAATTGTCCTCTTTCAAAATAGAATGTCAATATAAGAAAGAGAAAACAATGGAAACAACAATGAACAACAAATGATATTCAAATGCCAAGTTAAAACATAATAATTCCCAAAATATGAAGATAATATTGTGAAGTGATAACCAAAATATGATGATAATATTATTTTTGGTTGGGAGATCTTTAGCACCGATATACTAGTGTTCACAATAAAATTGTTCACAATACCAATGTTCACGATACCAATGGTCACAATATCAATATTCACAATATCAATATTCATAATACCAATACCACCATACTTTTAGCACGAATTCCGATCACGACCCGATCAGCTAGGCCATCTCATTAGAAACATCAACCACAATCACTCTCA
>AWOL01S0078716.1:0-10100 GCA_000715115.1 Nicotiana otophora | reverse complement strand
CAAGGTAGAGCTGCTTGATCGTCGCAGTCCCTTGGAGTCTTTTCATTTCATTGTACTGTTAATTTGTAATCAAACAGTATTGTATATTCGGTCCTCGTGATCATTCCATGTATTCAATTAGAGTTCGTGACTCGGTACTACTAGTCTTGGGAGGTTGTATATTCATATTTATTTCGCTGTTAGTTTTTATTACTTAGCTTCAAAAAAAAAATAGCTTCAAAATGCAATTGAAAACGGCTTACCTAGTCTTAGAGACTAGTCGCCATCACGACGCCTGTGGTGGGATTTTGGGTCGTGACAAGCAGGCAAAAAAAAATTAAAATTTTCTTAGAACCAAAATAAAGAGTGCAAGATAAACCTCGTTTGTTTGTTAACTCAGAGACACTTCTATTACTGAGACTACAATATATGTCTGAACTCGCTTACACAAAACTCTGGGTCCGCCACTGATTAATAAGTCAATTTATTTAACCTTGTTCCCTTTTATTTCTTTTCTGTACCTCTTCTTAATTTCTTCGGTTTCTCCGTCTACTCTCTTTTATATCCTCTCTCTTTATACAACTCATTTTTATTATTTATTAAATTTTATATATATATATATATTCTATATTTTCAAATTTATTTAACTGTAATTTTAATCATTTTTTCTTTTTTATCCATCTACTATTTTTTCCTTGAATTCAATGTATTTTAGAATGATAATATCATATAAGTAGATTGAAAGGGGTGTATTTGGTAAAACAAAATAATTTTATGTTTTAAGTCACATTATTCAAAAGAATTTGAAACAGGAGAATTAAACTGAATTGGACAAAGCTTATTCGGTTCGGTGATAATGTATTTATTTATATATTAAAAAGTTGTAAATCGAACTAAATTAATTATAAATCATCGAATCGAACCAAATTAAGTCAAACGAATTGAACCGACTAAATATACAATCTTGTAAATTGCATTAATCAAGTGCTAGATTTGCCTCTGGCCTAATGGCTGAAACTGCTCGCCCCATCTCCTCGTTGTGTCGTTACTATTCATAGTATCTACAACAAGAACATATTACTATATAAATAATGGTTAACTGGGTAAGGCGTGAATGTTATCAAGGTCTAACATTTACATTTTTGAGATATTATAAATATTAAAATAATACGGGCTAGCCAGTTTTCGAACTGGTAATTAAAAAGTAGTCAGTGTTTGCAAAATCATTAAAAATAGCCATTATTTTTCTGCAACACAGAAAGTTCCAGCATAATATACTGGAGATTGGAGCACCTGTCTATGAACTTCCATCATAATATAATTAGTTGGCTAATTATCAAAATGAAGAAGAAAAGAGGATTGGGCTGTGGAGTTCAAAATGAGACTGGGCCGCCATTTTGGGCCCATTTTTATTAAATTTACCCGCCCACTTGACCACTGACCCAATCCACAACTCATTGCTCCGGTCCTTCAAAACGACGCCGTAGAGGGCCTAAACGTTTCCCCTCTTGGTCTAGGGAACGGATGATCTTCCCCTTGACTCAAACCCTAGCCGCCCCTTAATCCCATCTCTCACCTCACTCATCTCTCACTCAACCATTCTGCAATCTGCATCCTCACAATTCACAGACCTCACTCCCACACTCTCCTCTCCTCACACACACGGAAAAGCTGACAATCAAAATAGCTGAAAATTTCTGGGTTCAAACTTTTGGATTTCAGATCTGGAAAAATACAAAAACAAAAAAAAAAACTTTGAAAAAAAGGCAAAACAGAGTAGAAAAGGATATTAGGAAGCTCCTTTTTCTGTCAAATTTGAGTTCATCTACTTGTTAGTTTTGGGATTCTTGAGGTAACCGAGCTGTTAGAAATCTCAAAGTTCAAAAGCTTAAAACAAAATCTGGATTTGCTGCTGCTGTTCCTTCCTTCACTAGCTGAACTCCATAACCATCTGTGGCTGCTATTTTTTATTCTGCTGCAGTTTAAGGTACAAGCCAGCTTTTAATTAGTGTAATCTTCATTCAATTTATAGAAACCATGAATTATAACAGGCGTTTTGTTACTATAAATGTGAATTTGTCTCTTCTTTCTCCTTATATTCATGTGACTATTATTGTGTTTGAGCCATGAAGTATTTGATCATAGGATTTAATTAGGAGATGTTGAAATGCTTTGCGATACTGGAATTCTGATGTGCTAACGTTGATAGAAAATCCCTGTTGTTAGGAATTTAGAGATAAGAGGCCGAGATCTGCAGATTTGGCCACTAATTGGTCCGATTGGCATTTCAGAGGGCAAATAACATAAGAATCTCAGGAAATTATGTGGTCTTCCTCCTGGGAGATCATCTATGTTTTGGCATGTGCTAGGGATTAAGTCATCTCATTTTGAGACTTAAATTTTGCTCATATGTGTAATGTATTCTCTGGAAATGCATACTGGTTAGTGCCTGCTAAACAAAACGGGAACTGAAATAGGCATGGATATATGGGTTTGGATCCGTTTGAATTTGTAGTTCTAGTGAAAATCTTTGATTTTGCAGTGCTCCTTTAATTTTTTTTAATTTAGTGATCAAATGTGTATAATACGTTTATTGGACGGAAATCCATGAACTATTTGGAAAGTAGTTACTTCTATTAGCTGTAATTTGGGCCATGTTGTGTTCTAGAGGTAACATTCTGAAATAGGACAGTCTTAAGGGAAACGTCGCAAATGCGAAAATAGGTTCGCAAATGTGAACCATGTTCCCTTCGCAAAAGCGACACTGTTATCGCTAATGCGAACCTAGCCCAGCCCAGGTCAACTTCAAAATTGCGACCCACACATTGCAATTGCGATACATGTGATCCCTTGCTAAGGTCGCAATTGTGACCCTGGTGTTCGCAAATGCGACACCAGAGCCATCAGCACACCGGCAGCTCAAATTCAGTCCAAAACCACTCTGTGACGCGTCAGAATCTCAACCGAGCCCTCGGAGCATAGATAGATTAGTTACAAAAGGTAGTAAAATATAACTGGAAAAAATAGAATTTCAATTGTAAGTGTCTAGCACATAAGAGATCAAAATTATATATTCGTTTTAAATTTAATCTAGAACAAAAAGTAAGCTATACTTTCCTTCGCTTATAAGGCACTTTAAGTTTGTACTTTCTTTGAAATTAAAATAAAACCCAAATATGAGGAGTTAGACGGCTTTAGCACTGCGTTGCTTTGGCCACGTCAAATTGATGACATGGTATGATATAATTAGTTTGCTGAGGTCAAAGAATCAAAATTTAATGTTCCAAAAATATTTATTACATTAACCTTAACTATTATTTATACCTAATTTGGGTGAGTTCATTAAGAAAAGTAAAAGACTCCCAATTAAAATATTTTTAGTTTAAAGTTAAAAATCAAGACCTCTAACTAAAAATAAAATTAATTAATTAGTTCAATATGGATTTTCAATACAAGTGAAGAAAACATACTTCCTCCATCTCAAATTATTTGTCGTGTTTTACTTTATACATCTCTTGAAAAAATAATACTCTCTCCGGTCCACAATAAGTGATTTTTTGGCCCTTTTTTTGTGGCCCAAAATATCTGATTTTTCCATATTTCAAGAATGAATTAATTATTTTTTTCCTACATTACCTTGGAGTAAATAGTGTTGGAATATGTGTTAGGGGTGTTTATGTGAAGAGATGGTAAAGGTTAATATGGTCAATTTCATTGCTAATTAATGTTAAAATGTGAATTTCTTAATCTATGTGAAAATAATCAAAAAATCATTTATTGCGGGCTGGAGGGATTAATTAGAAGGAGTTTGGATTATTTTACCCTTATTTATGTCTTAAACATATAATCTCTCTTTATTAAATATTTACATTAATATTTTCATTTTCAAGAACAATTACTATTAAGGGTAAAATAGAAAAAAAATAATTAATTTTGTATTAAATTTCTAAAATGATAAATAATTTGAGATAATTATTTTTAGAAATCATGACAAATAATTTGAGCCGAGAGAATAAGAATTAAGAGGTCAAATTTATGGACGGTCAAAGTGAACTACATAATTAAAGCTTTGGATCAAAACTTAAAATAAAGGAAGCATTTGAGATAAATTTGATAATAAAGGTAAATTCTGAGGTTATAATAGCAAATGAAATAAAGACCGATATACTTCAATAGAAAGCAAACTGTAGCCCCGATCTAAATTAGCTCCATTTTAAGCCGCCTACCTCAGCCTGGAGCTTCAGGCTGTGCGCTTCTCCGGCGATCTGAATTCACTGTGAGTCAATTCCTTCATTTCCATTTGCAGTTTTGCTAGGGCAAACAAATAGCTGAAGCTTTTTGGTGATAGATATATATAATTCATAAATTTTGAATTCATATTTGTGTGAACTGATAAATTGATCTTCAATATTGAACTCGTTTTCATTTTTAACTCGAACGGAAATATGTATGAATTTAGCAATTGCTATTCAATTTCTGCAATTTTTCACAATAGTGTTTTCTATTGAATGGGAGGATGTGTGAGCAGTGTTCGATGAATCGGAATCGCCATTTTCATTACTATATTCGGAGTACATTTTCTAAACTCATTTTTGTGAGGATAAATATACTATTGATAATGTTCGAATAGACAATTTAGCAGTGGTTTTAAAAGTGAAAAGCGCAAAAAAGGACAACGTGAATTGATGTGCACATTTAGGGAATCAATTCATTGCTTCAAGCACAAGGCGGGCAAAAGATGATTTCATATTTTACAATTTGTTATCATCGTGCTAGCTTGTTTTCTAATGAATCAGAATAATTATTTTGGTATTGCACTCAGCGTAGTTTTGCTTAGTTGAACTTCTCATGACGAAAGTACTTGAAGTTGAACAAATATGTATTGTTTTGCAGTTAATGTTTGTTTTTGCAGTTTTCAACTTCTTTTTTGTCCTTGAATTGGATGCTGACATGATATTATATTTGATGAGTAATGAGTTGCACTCTAAATGGAAACAACCATTTCAGTTTTTGTTATATGTTAAGTAATTTATTAAAAATGTACCAAGGTGGTACACCAAAATACAACAACTGGTCTTTACATCCCCAAGAACTCACACAACTCTATGAACTGAGATAACCATTTCAGTAGTATATTAAAGCTTAGTTCTGCTTAACTGGACTTGTCATGATATAATGCAGAGTTGAGAAAGTTTGGTTTGAAATATATAAAATTAGCAAAATTTATTTGAGATGCGGTTTTTTGTGTTTTGAGTTTAAGGCTGGTGTGAGCCATTTTTGGATGTATTGTATTCTAATAGGAATCACCGTTTCAGGAGTATATTTGCTAGATTCTAAGAGAATTTCAATATGGCGGCTTCTGAAGAGAACAGCGCACTTTTCCCCATCTTTGTCTTGACTTTAATGGCTCTGCCACTAGTTCCTTACACTATAGTCAATTTATTTGGTGCTTTCAAGAAAAAGGCTGCCAAAATCAACTGCCAGTGTTCGGTATGCGTTCGGTCTGGGAAGTATCATAAATCCATATTCAAGCGGGCAAGTTTCTCTATAGTCTTGTTTATAGGATTTAATATTAAAGTTAAATTCTGTAATTGAGATTTAATTTATCTTTTCTTCCGATTTTCAGATTTCAAACTTCTCTACATACAGTAATCTGACCCTTGTACTGCTGTGGGTCGTCATGGCTGTTCTTGTTTATTACATCAAACATATCAGCACTGAGGTAATTGCATGTTCTATCTAGTGCTGTCTTCAATAGTACGAATCTTGTGTTCTTAAAATGTTTACTGTTTTGTCCCCACTGGTCACATTTGTAAAGTTTTCTAATTCACATAGCATATGTTTTATTTACACAAGCAATGGGGTATTCTTTTACTGATGTCAAGTTCTCATGGTTTGTTGATAAGTTTCCTTCTCATGGTCACAAGGAGGCATTATTATTAGCACCAACCATATTAACCTTCACACAATCCTCTAGGATTCCCTTTTATTGTAGTTTGTTTTCTTATGTTTTTTTTTAATCAATGGAGATGGTGCTTGTTTGTTTAAACATTTTATTCTGTAGTTCCAAATATTCGAGCCATTCAATATTCTTGGACTAGAACATGGAGCTTCAGACTCCGAAATAAAGAAGGCATATCGAAGACTTTCCATTCAGTATCATCCTGATAAAAATCCAGATCCAGGTTGAACCCAGAGCTAGCACTGTGTGTTCACATCTAGGTATTTCTGTGACAGCTGTATTGTCAGCCACTTGAACATGACTATTTGTCTCTTTTTTGCAGAGGCGCACTCATACTTTGTTGAATACATCTCAAAGGCTTATCAGGCTCTGACAGATCCAATATCTCGGGAAAATTTTGAAAAATATGGCCATCCAGATGGACGACAGGTAATTCACTTCTATAATGGCCCTGTGGACGCGGAGGATAGGTGGACATGTAAATTTCAACATTGAATTTTCCTTTTTTTTTTTGGTCCTAGACATGATCATGATCATTTCATTTGGGTGGGAGGAACATACTCATCTTTAATGAATCTTTTTTCTTTTTTGTGTTTCCTGCAGGGGCTTCAAATGGGCATTGCCCTCCCACAGTTCCTCTTAAACATTGATGGAGCATCCGAGGGAATATTGTTGCTTGGAATTGTCGGAGTCTGTATAATTCTGCCCTTGACAATTTCTGTTATATACTTGTCTAGGTCGTCAAAATATACTGGGAATTATGTCATGCACTCTACATTAGCGGCATATTACCACTTAATGAAGCCTTCTTTAGCTCCAAGGTATGTGAGAGTAATAGTCTATTTGGCTTTCTTTTTAAGAATACATATATTTAAGTTTGTAGATTGTTTCATAGTATTGAAAAATCACAATTGGTAGCTGAAATGTTGTTGAATCTGATATAGTTGCATTTCCGTGTTTTGGTTACTAGTTTATCTTCTTGAACCTAATAGTTTTCTCTCCCCTTCCACTATGCAATGTTCTTCGCTTTCACAGATGATGTTGCTTTTATCTCCATTCTGTCTCTTCTAATGTTGCTTCAATGATGCAGCAAGGTCATGGATGTTTTCATTAAGGCTTCTGAATTCATGGATGTTCCTGTTCGGCGGACTGATGAAGAACCTCTGCAGAGACTATTTGTCTTGGTTAGAAGTGAGCTAAATCTGGATCTTAAGAATATTCGGCAAGAACAGGCTAAGTTTTGGAAGCAGCATCCTGCATTAGTAAAGGTTAAATGCTTGCTGTCTTCGTTGTTTTCCAATCAAAAAACCTTGTTAAAGCTGTCCTTTTTTTTTAAAAAAAAAAAATCTAGCTAGATGTGCTTCTCTGCTTGCAGACTGAACTGTTGCTTCAAGCCCAATTGACACGTGAGACTGCAGCTTTGTCTCCAACTTTACAGCGTGATTTCAGACGTGTGCTTGAACTCGCACCTAGACTTCTGGAAGAGTTGATGAAGGTATCTCCATTCTTTCTGGTTCTAGTTATATTACTACTGTTAGTGCTGCTTTTCTTTTTGATAATGATAGTGATAAATGGACCTTGGGCCTAACTCAACTCCAAAAGCTAGCTTATGAGGTGAGGATTGCCCAAGACCATATAAGGAGACCAAGGACCTCAAATCCCACCAATGTGGGACAACTCAACACCCCCATCACGCCCAGGCCTGCAAACTGGAGCGTGGACAATATAAATGGGGGCCCAAGATCGGTAACAATAATTGGGATGGGCCTGGCTCGGATACCATGATAAATGGACCTTAGGCCTAACTCAACCCCAAAAGCTAGCTTATGAGGTGAGGATTGCCCACCATATAAGGTATACGGAGACCAATGACCTCAAATCCCACCAATGTGGGACAAGCTAGTGCTGTGAAAAGCGAGCGCTTCCTCGCTTAAAGCGAGAGGCGAAGCGAGGCGAGCCATCGAACGCTTCTGTTAGCTGAAGCGTAGCAGGTTTAAAAAAGCGCTCGCTTCCCATTAAAAAGCGAGAAGCGACGATGCGAAGCGATGCGTAAGAAGCGAGCGCTTCTCTGTATTACAGGGCTGCCAACCTATTTAATTAAAAAAGTTGTTCTTTTTTTAAAACATCATCGACCAGCAGCAACAGTGAAAGAAAGAGGCGACCTATGGTTCAATTTTTCTACACTTTTCAACTTCAAGATCATCAAGTTTGGTCCAGGTATGTGATTTCTTCTTCCTCCTCCCAGGGTTGTGAAAATCGGTCGCTTCCTCGCTTGAAGCGAGAAGCGAAGCGACCCTTTACCCGCTTCTGCTATATGAAGCGACTCAGGTAGACAAAAGCGTGCGCTTCCCACTAAAAAGCGAGAAGCGACAAAGCAAAGCTAAGCGACCGAAGCGAGCGCTTCTCTGTTTTAAACAGCTGCCAGCCTATTTAATTAAAAAAGAAAGGTGTTCAGTGTTCTTTTATTAAAACACGACCAGCAACAACAGTGAAAGAAAGAGGCGACCTAGGGTTCAATTTTTCTACACTTTTCAACTTCAAGATCATCAAGTTTGGTCCATGTATGTGATTTTTTCTTCCTCCTCCCAGGGTTGTGAAAAGCGGTCACTTCCTTGCTTAAAGCGAGAAGCGAGGCGACCCTTTACCCGCTTCTGCTATATGAAGCGACTCAAGTAGACAAAAGCGTGCGCTTCCCACTAAAAAGTGAGAAGCGACGAAGCGAAGCGAAACGACCGAAGCGAGCGCTTCTCTGTTTTAAACACTGCCAGGCTATTTAATTAAGAAAGAAAGGTGTTAAGTGTTCTTTTATTAAAACACGACCAGCAGCAACAGAGATTCTAAAGAGGCGACTAGGGTTCCCTTTTCAACTTAAACAGAGATTCAACAGCAACATGTATGTGATGATTTCTGTTTCAGCGTCCAAATAGCAGCAAAATGCTGGCGAATTTTGTTTTTACCTTCGGTTCTTCTTTCTCAGTCTTCTCCTCTTCGTTGAAATGCCGCCCAATTCTTCTTTCATTGTTTTTATGTTGCCCAGTTTTTAACAGAATGGTATACTGCCCTTCCTCTTGTTTTTATATCCTTTATTCTTAGTTCTAATTGCCTTTCTTATGTGTTATGTAGTTGTTCTTTTAATGACAATCTTGTAGAAGAATAGGATGCTCATTTTGTGCTTTAATTGATGCTACTCTTTAGTTTTTACATAGAAGTATTGAACATTTGCTTACATATATGTGTTGTCTATGCAGTATTTAATTTAATAATTTTTTTTTAAAATTCCGCTTCATTCAGAAAAGCGAGCGCTTCGCTTCTCGCTTTAAGCGAAATGGGGGTTGTCGCTTTTCCTCGCTTCACGCTCTTCACAACACTGCCTCCTCCTTCTTCTTCTTTCACCATTTCAGCGTCCAAATAGCAGCGAAATGTTGGCAATTTATTTTTCCTTTCTCTTCTTTCTCATTCTTCTCCTCTTCTTCTTTTTCATTTTCTTCCACCGTTTTTTCGTTTTAAGCTCACAGAGGAAGGGAAAAGAAGCAACTACTCTGTCCCTAGTTGATGAAGAAGAAGAAGACGACGAGCAATATTATAATGATAATGGAATACAAGAATTTGACAATCTTGTAGAAGAATAGGATGCTCATTTTGTGCTTTAGTTAATGCTACTCTTTAGTTTTTATATTGAAGTATTGACCATTTGCTTACAGTTACATGTGTTGCATTGTCTATGCAGTATTTATTTTAATATTGTTTTTTTAAATTTCGCTGCTTCACTTCTCGCTTCTCGCTTTAAGCGAAAAGGGGCTTGTCGCTTTTCCTCGCTTCACACTCTTCACAACACTGGGGACAACTCAACAGATAGTGTTAGTGCTGTTTAGTTTACTGTAGTTCTTGTCACAAGATGGAACATTTCTGAGGGATTTAATTGTCACTGGCATGGTGTAGGTGGTAACTATCATTAGGAAAGGAATCTTTTTACTAATAAGGTCGGAAGTATATATAGGAGGATGAGCTGTCTTAAGCCTAACATGATATGAGTTGCTGTGGTAACACAAGGAATTTGTCTTGTTGCATGCAGATGGCTATTATTCCACGCCCTCCCGTGGGGCATGGATGGCTAAGACCTGCAATAGGAGTGGTGGAACTGTCTCAGAGTGTTGTTCAG
>AWOL01S0078715.1:9900-46393 GCA_000715115.1 Nicotiana otophora | reverse complement strand
TGATGTATGCAATTATCCGGTACAAGGCATGCTCCATAAAGTGACTGCTGCACTGTTGTGTGTATAGAGAAATAGTGCATCGACTTTAACAACTGCCGAGAGTTGACTTGTACTGTCACCAGAGGAACTGATAATCATCTGTTCCCTCTACCGTTTCTTTGACTCAAGTTGTTGGAACTTGTGCCAGACATGAGACTTATTTTTTTTGAGCACTTTGGGGATGTGTAGTAGGTTTCCAATCTAGTTCTCATGTGAAGTTTGTCACATCATCAAAATACAAAAAAAACACATAACTTGTAACAACCCGACCAGTCGTTTTACTTTCTAGATCCCCGTTTACCAAAATAAGACTCCCTGTATGTGCTTTTACTATTTTATGATTAGCGGAGATGGTTAGCTCGGGATTTGAAAGGATTTGGATTGAAATCGGAACACTTAGTTCCTTAAGATTGGCTAAAAAGGGCTAAGTTTGACTTGAGTCAATATTTTGAGTAAACAACCTCGGAACCGGAATTTGATGGTTTCAATAGGTTTGTATAATAATTTTGGACTTGGGCGTATGTTCGGATAGGATTTTGGATGACCTGAAAGCGTTTAGGCGCTTAATATATATAGTTGGCACCTTGAAGGTTTTTAAAGTTATTTAAATTTAGTTTGGAGTAGGTTTTGGTATTATCAAGGCCCGTTTGGGGTTACGAACCTGAGAATAGTTCTGTACGGTTATTTAAGACTTGCACACAAATTTTGGTGTCATTATGAGTAGTTTAGGTATAATTCGGCGCGTTCGGAGCAAGTTAGAAGAACTTAAGTTCATAAGTTGAATTGATTTGGTTTGGGGTGTGATTCTTAGTTTTGGTGTTGTTTTTCGAGTTCCGAAGGTTCAATCAAGTCTGTCTTATATTTACAGACTTATTGGTATGTTTGGGCGAGGCCTCGGGAGCAATCCAGGCGATGCACGGATTGAATTTGGACTCAAAAAGGGCTGCTAGTGCACCAGTTCTGGCGTGCCCGCACCTGCGAGATTTTGCCCGCAGGTGCGAGCCCGCAGAAGCGGCCTTGGAATATTTGGTCAGTGGCCCGCAGAAGCGAAGTGGTGTTGGCAGAAGCAGACTCGCTTCTGCGATGAAGGGCCGCAAGTGTGCGAAGGCCGCAAATGCGCTTTCACGTCCGCAGAAGCGGGATCCTGTCCGCAGAAGCAGCTAGCACTGGGCCTGAGGAATTCCGCAGAAGCGGTACCGCAGGTGCGAAAGTTGTGCTGGGTAGAACCTTCATTTAAGTCGGGACTCAGCTATTTTTGAGTTCATTTATTGTATTCTTTGGGCGATATTTGGAGCTCTTAGAGAGGGATTTTCATTAGTTATTTGGAGGTAAGTAATTTCTATCCAATGTGAGTTAAATACATAGATTATGGGTAGATTTTAACATGTAAAAATTGTGAGAATCATGAGTTGAGATGAAAAACCTAGGTTTTCATAAAAATTGGATTAAACCACGAAAATGGTTAGGGAATTGAGTGAAAATTATATATTTGAGTTCATGAGGTTATAGGTAACAACTTTCTTCGAAAACTTTCGGAATCCGGGCACGTAGGTTCGGTGATGAATCTTAGGAATCATTCAATTGGGATTGGGTAATCACTCTAATAGTTAGAATATGAACTTTTAAACATATATTGATTAATTTATATAACGTTTGACTAGTTTTGGATTGTTCGGCACCGAGTTGGGGATTTAGAGCGAAATTGTGACCGGAAAGTGAGCCTTGAGACGAGGTAAGTCTCTTTTCTAACCTTGTGAGAGGGAATTTGCCCCATAAGTGATTTAATTTAATATTTGCTTCTAATTGTGGGGGCTACGTATGCACGAGGTGATGAGAGTCTGTGTGTAGCTACTATTCATGCTTATGTGCAGGTAATTTAAGACCCAAATCATGAATTCCTTGTAATATTTGTACCTTATTTGTTAATTGAAATGCCTAAATTATATTAAAACTTGTTAGAGGAATTGTAAAAGACCGAATTTCACTTACTTAAAATTTTAGCGGATTACTTGACCGTTAATGAAAATTTTATTACATTGTGTATTAGCCTTGTCATAACGTTTAAATCAAATGCTTATAAAATATTCTCTCTTTTTGTGGAGCGGGCTGAACGCCTCGGCAGTAGATAGATGCATCTATGGATCATGTCACACGTCCCTCGGCAGTGTACACGTTATTCTGGATTGGGTCGTACGACCTCGACATAAATCGTGCTTAATAACACTCGGAGCGTAATCATACTTGATATTATTTTGTGGCTTATGGGGTTTCACTTATCAATAGCGAGAATTTATTAATTTGTGAAAGAATTATTTGCTCCTGCTTGTTAATGAGTGATTATTATTATTTACATAAATCATGCTTACTTAGAATTTCTGTATTCGTATTGCTAGCCCATAGTAAGTGTCGAAGTCGACTCCTCGTTAATACTTCTTCGAGGTTAGACTAGAGACTTACTGGGTACATGCTATTTGTGTACTCACGCCACACTTTTGTACTAATCGTACAGGATCTGAGGCAGGTGCATCTGGCGGTCCTACCGACGCGTATCTCGGATATCTCGAGGCCTAGTGGTGAGCTGCTTCCTGAGCCGTTTTGCAGCCCCTAGAGTCACTCTTTTGTATTTATGTTCTGTCTATTTTATTTCGGACAGTAGTTACAATTTTGTGTATTCTACTAGTTGCTCATACACTTGTGACACTATCTAGGTCTTGGCACATGCTCTAGTAGACATATGGTTTTGGATTATTCTATTGTTATGATTGCACTCAGCTGCTTTCGTCTATTTATTCAAAAATTTCCTGTATCTTAACCTTTATTTAATGGAATTTAATTACCAAAAAACTTTTTAAAAGAGAAATAACATGGTTTAATTCATCATTGGCTTACCTAGCGGTAACATTGGGTGTCATCACGGCCTATAGGAGAATTGGGCCGTGACATAACTTAACAACCTCTGTGGGTCATTAATATCATGTATAGCCAAGTTTCTCCAAGGTTAAAAGCACTTTTTTAATCAGAAAAAAATTATTACTTTTTTTTCAAAGTTGAAGTGTTTGGCCAAGTTTTTAGAAGAAAAAAGTATTTTTGAGTAAAAACAGAAGCAATTTTGGAGAAGCAGAAAAAATAGTTTCCTCCCAAAAATACTTTTGAGAAAAATACACTTAGCAACAATTTTTAAAATCTTGGCCAAACACTAATTGTTATTCAAAAGTACTTTTCAAATTAATTAGTCTCATTTCTTTCGGACACAAACATAACAATATAACGTTGAAAATTGGTGTTTTGGAGTTTGGTCCTTCTTTATAGCTTGTTTGGATGGTTGTTACCTATTGTTTATAACGTATCGTGTTGTACTGTATTGTATTGTACCGTTTTAGATTTAATTAACATATTTTTTATTTGGTTAGACTGTATCGTATGATAGAATAATTGATAAGTTTACAAAAATATCCCTAACTGTTGTAGATATTAGATTTGCCAACAAATTCATAAAAATAATTTGACAAACTTTTCTAAATTTATCACCAATTATGCCTTGTACATATGCTAAGTTCTTAAACATGCAACTCTAAATTAATTTAAAAAAACCAGATAATGATAATAATATAAGCAAAAATAATCAGCTTTTGAATTGAAAGGATTAAAGAAAAAGAATGAACTTTTTCTTTACCAAGATCATTACTTAAGGATATGTACGAAGTTCTCATCGTATGTTACATGACATTGGATGTATTTTATTTTTTTCAATTGCTGTTAGTTTTCTTGCGTTTTAATGTTAATTTATAGTTATTTTGAAGAAAAAAAAAATACGTGGAGTTCCAATTTGAAGAATTATATCATGGTAATTGGTATAGAAAAAAGTAGCTGCAAATTGAAACTAGAAGATGAGAAATACTTATAATATAGCAATAAAATAGGTATAGGGGTAGAGTTAAATAAAAAAAGTTAGGGTAATGGGCAATATAGAATTACTATTAAATACTTAATAAGCAAGGGTAAGGTGGAAAAGTAAAATAAAGTAACAATACGATCACATCAAATTAGTAATTACATAAATGAACATTTTCATTGTTAAGTAAACGATATATATAATAATACAATACAATAAATTTTAAGTAACAATCAAAATAAATATTATATTAAAATAACAATATAATACACTAATTCTCAGTTAAAAGATTCTTTCATTTATTCTTTAGTTTCTCTATTGTTTTTCTTTTCTTTTTTTCCTCTTCGGTTGAATGATCTAGGGGAAGCAAAGGAACAGTGAGTCAATGTAAGGGGACCTTGTAAGTAGATGAGAGAAGGCAAAGTTGAACTTTCAAACCCTATATATTTAAATGCAATTCACGATTCACAAGTGACAACACATGAGTATCTTTTTGTATCTTCTAAAGGACGTGTGATCACACAGTTCATGGTCATGTTGAGCAAATGACATTTTCAAATAAAGAGAAGAGTAATTAACTTAGTACTATTTCCTTTCTTCAGTTTCAGTATAGTTGTTAAATTACAAAATTGTAATTTATTTTCGTTTTATAACTATTTAAGGGTATTTAATTGGATATTGCCAACCAGACATTATTGTTCCTCGACTTTTACTCCCACTCGGTATGTTTCCTTTTGTTCGACGTTGACTTATTTGGCACAATTTTGTTTGACATTTTACGTGGTTGCACTAATATGTGTACAAATTTATAAATCAATAACATCAAACAATTGTTTTTAAACTAGTAGGCACAAGAAGTGAGTGCCTTGGCAACTACGTCCGGAAACTCAAAATAGACAAATTCCCCTATCATTTTCTCCACATTGATGAGAGCGACTTACCCCCACTGTCTTTTTTTATTTTTTTGTATAGAATATTATTGTCAAAATGGCATGGCATAGCCATTTAATGCGAAGATAAAACATGGACAATAGTACCCTATTGAAACAAAGATAGTTCCAGAACAATATGTTAGGCTATGGAACCATATTATGTTGAAACTCCAACACATTATGAATTCTAGCACAATATGCTGGAATTATTGGAATAACAGTTTCTCTTACCAGATTATTACCGGTTCTTATCTGCTAGAAGCAGTATTTATCTTTTATGTTTATCCTTTTAGTTACACTAGTATCTATAAACGTACATTGCACGTTAATAATGACATGTGGTGATTTAAATATTTATTTATATGAAGAAACAATAACATTTAATTAATGAGAGAGTGTATAATAATACAACAATCCTCTAAATGTCGAAAAATATTATTACATTAGCATAATACATGAATTTAAAATAAAAGAACATCAAAACATACACAAATGATCAATTTTGTCATGTTAGTTAAATAATTATGTATTATAGTTTAAAAGTATTTAATACGATGGTATCTTAACGAACACTTCTTTGTGGGTAATATTTTTTTGTGTATGTTTCCTCCTAATGCTTTGGTTACTCTGCCTTAACCAGAACTCTTGTTGTCGATCTTGATATCCCTCTTGAAAATGCAACATATAGTTGTTCGTGTAAGAAAATATATTGCGATAAATATAGTCCAATATTTAGGGTCCTTGTACTTTATTTATTATATTTGCAAAACATAAATATATTAAAAATTATTTTAACACAAATTTAAAAGGATATTCTTTAGTTTCAGAAGACGAAAGTTGAATTCAGGGATAAGAATATACTTAGAAGCATATTGACCAGTATCATAATTTTTGCATGTATGACGTTATTGCCAAAACTTCTATATACCATTTGTGTGCTATTACATAAGCTATTCGGCGTATCTAAGTCTTTCAGTAGCATGACATGCATAGTTTTCTTCAAAATCAACCTATATACAACGGAAGATCAATTTTAACTTAGTCTATTATATATGCGGTGACACTAATATACGTAAGAAATAATAAACTTGACAACAAACATGTGTGGTAGAAGACCATTTAGTATTAAAGTATTTAAGTATTTTTCTTAGTAGTAATTATTGGTATAATTTTTTGCTCAGTCAAAAATAATTTTTTTATTATTTATTTTTACTATAAAAATTTACAATCAACCTTTTATTTAGTTGATCAACATATTCATTTCTGATAGCTAAGATATCTTTTTAATTATATCATGTGATTTGCACAAATTGTATTTTAATTTAATGATAGAAATATTTCTCTTATTAAATGTACTACTATTACCATTGAGATTGATAACCAAATATTTATGAAGAACCAAATCATCTTTTATTAGATACTCTTCTTCATTTCCAACACGAAGTAAGAAGGCACTGAATAATGAATCTGTTCTTACTTTATATTTTTTGTTAGTTGAATCTTTTTCATTTGAGACCAGAAGTATAACTTTGGCAAGTTAGTTTTTACGGTCTCTACTTTTGTCGATTTTGGAACTTGACATAAATTACCTTCCAAACCATTAATTTTCCACCAAACGGTTCATTAATATCCAATATATGTCTAGAACTATGGGCAATTATTTCGATCATTTGACACTTAGCCATAAGTGCTTCATCCCATATTATCAATTTTGCTTTCCTTATAAATTTAGCACCATTGCTCTGCTTTGATATTTTTGTGAGGGTTATTTAAGTTGTTTGAAGAGGTATATCAAATCTGAAGTGGGTGGCCTCACAATAAAATTATTGTTGGTACACCACTTGCTATTATTGCTAACAGTATCATGCCTCTCGATATGATATTTGCAAGTAATGCATGACATAGAAATATTATTTTGATTTTGCCGGAGGCATCTACAAAGAATAATCACATTATAGCAGAGTCGACTCTTTATAATATAGTCATAAAAACTTGTTCTTGTTTAGAATTTAGCTTCGATTGTGCTTACTCAGACACTTGTATAGCATTTTAATTTCTTAATAATATACTAACCTTTTTTACTTTGTGTTCTAACGCTCTTTTTATGGAATAAATTGGTGTACCCTAAATTTTGTTTTTAAACTTGAATAAGAATTTTACTCATATGATGAATTTAAAAAATAATTGAATTGGATTCTCTCGCTAAATAATTAATTAAAAGATTTAATTATTTTATTTTAACATAAAAAATAATTTATTCTATGCTGATTCGGATCTTAATATTAGTTCATCTCTTCTTTTAAATATTTAATCTTAACTATAACTTTATCCACCATTATTTTAGATTTTTATGTCCGTAGAATCATTAGTGATATTGACTCTTACTAATCATTATTTTTCTCTTTCTCACATATTTATATTCTTAAATATTTTCTTAGTTGTTAATAATTGGGTATTTTTTAATATTACATGAAAAATAATTTAAATATAATATAAAAATATATTATTGTTGGGGTATTTTTTTTTCCCCTCAATTTCAACTCCTTATGCGGTTTATTCAATATTACTTTATTTTGTTTTGGTATTGGACATTATGGAGTGACAATGTATTGCCAATACGGAGGATTCTGATGAAATTGATTTTATTAAATCTTCCTACATATTTTTAATAAGTACTTAATAGACAAAATTTTATTAATTTTAAAGTATTAAATATTAAAAATTAGCATATAAGGTATTGTATTCCAAAGAATAAGTTATTGCAATTATGTCCTTTCTCAATGAGTTCTTCCGTTTAATAATTTAGGGCTATTTTGGTATATTAATATTGTATTTATGCTTGTATAATAATATAAGCTCTCCTTTTTCTAAATGAATTTGGACAATATAATACAATATCAAATTAAATTAGTAATAGGACATTATAATACGTTTTCAAATTAAATTATTAATAGAAATTTTTAAGAAGTATATCCTAAAAGCAATAGGATTACATGACTAAAGATATTTACTTGTTCAATTTTATATGAATTAGACAGCCAGAAAGTAATTATACTAATAGGATTCCTAATGTGTAGTATTATGTCCTAAAACTAATATGATTATAAGGCTAATATCTAGAATTCCGGTTATGTCATTTTATTATGAGTTATTATGCTTAATATTATAAGGTTATTTTTGTAAACCGACATTGTATTCAAGCTTTTATAATAATATAGATAGTAGATCTAAAGTTATCATCTCATTTGGAGTTATTTTTCAGTTAGTTTATTTTGATATAGTCTTTGCATTAAATAAGTCTCCTAATACAAGAAACATTCTTAGGTAAATTTGTATATAAACTCAGCTTGCTATTCAATACCGTACACAACTTTAAGTCATTCTCGTATTGCAAAAATTTGAACTGTGGTGAAAATTTTTCGGATTTTAAGGTATTTTTGTTCATATTTTATTTTCGCATGAAAATGTGGCTAAATTTGAAAATTATGACTAATTTTCAATTAGCAATTGTAATATTATTTAATATACAAAATAGAAGCAGTTGCACGCAAAAACTGGTAAAACAAAAGAAGAGGGTTGTTGATAAATCTATAAGCTCCAGAAAACTTGAGTGTTGCTACCGTGCTTTGCTAATCCTTTTGCAACACCATTTGCCTCCCTGTAGATATGATTAATTTTTGAATTGAATTTCCTAGCATATGCATAATTAATTATTTGCATGCATCATTGGTTTGCTATTATTTTGCAAATTAAAATATTTGTTACTTCGAGGGAGTCCGTTTCGCTGTTCTGCATCATCGCTAGCTATCTCCAGACCAAGATAGATCGTCTTTCCTATTACATTATATTGAGCATTTAGCCATGCATGTATATATATCATCTAGAGAATTATAGTCTATGACTATATATTGCTTTAATTCTGAAGGCTACTCAAACATTATCCCAGAAGAATCTAACATACTTACAATTCATCAATATGTGAAGAGAACTTTCACATTGATCCTCGCAAGAATTGGAATATTCAATCGTTAATGTTTTGAGTTATAAACTTAAATATAATGTTAGATTCAGAAATGATTTATGTATTCATAAATATAATGTATATTGATGTCCTCATTTGAGCGAAACATCTAAATACAATTTCAAACATAATGATGATTTAATATGAATTTAACCTAATTCTATGAGATCTTTAATGCACCAATTAGTAATATTTACTATCTTTGGATAAATAATCAAAACTAATCACATATCTAAAATTATCGACTTAATGTTTAGTGACTAAGAAAATGATCAATCTTTGGGCGATCCATAAATGACTTATAACTAAGAACTCCAATTTACCCATAAGTATTATATCGTTTATAAGCATCAATGATGGGAAATTGAATATAGATTTAACCGTTGCTTTAAAGTTAATTACTCATAACAATTCGACCACTTTGGTGATTAATGAATCATACATAATAATTCCAAAAAAGATTATGTATAAGTATTTGATTTAAGCGGTACTGATATTTATGTGTTGTTGGCATGATTTCCCGAAGTATATGTATAGTATACCCACTTGCACCTACTGATATTTATAGGTAGTCGTCTTGACTATAGGTAGAAAATCTGATTTTGGATTAAAAAAAAGGGCAGCCCGGTGCACTAAGCTCTCGCTATGTGCGGGGTCCGGGGAAAGGCCGGACCACAAGAGTTTATTGTACGCAGTCTTACCCTGCATTTCTACGAGAGCATGTTTCCACCAGATTTGTAAAAAATATTTGCGTGTCTCATAGCTGCTGTCTTGAGCCATTAATTTATTCTCTAAAATTGTGGTCTCTAAATCTAAAATATATATTTAGGATTCCTTGGATTGCATATAAGAAATCATGACGATGGCGTTTGGCTGTCCATTTGTGACATTAATGAAGTAAAATCGACTTTGTGCATTTCTTAGAAAGCATGAACAAGGGCTGTGCAATTCTTTTCCATATTGAAAGTATTTTAGGCATCTGTGTTTCCCTTATTTGAACGTTTATTTAGTAGCTGCCATGAGACTAGGAATCTAAGGTGGAGTATTTCTCTTCGATAGAGCATTGCACGATTAATTATTTGTCATAACTCTTGACTTTAGGTGTAACAATTGCTTTTAAATTTTGTGGAAGCTTTTGAGTTGGTGATAGTTAATTAGAGTTTTCCGAAGAAGTATTGAGTAGAGGTTATTAGGCAGAACATAATAAATTTTCAACTTACTGGAGATATGACCCTTGATAAGAGGGTGTGGCGGTCGAGAATGAACGCAAACTCTAATTTATAATAAAGTGTTTTAGGCGCTGATGTTAGTTCTGCTCACTTATATTTTCATAATTTGCTTACCTGCTCATTTTTTACTTCTTGCCTGCTTGACTTGCCTATTCTTATCCTCTAGGAATTTGCATCTAGGTATTTAATTACTTTTTAAGTGATGTTTGGCTGAAAATATAGGAATTTGGATATAGCTAGTTTAAAAGATTTAGAAAGCAACTTGTGTTTCAATATTCCATCGCCTATGTCCTTTAGGAGACTTAGAATTAGTTAAATTGCTAACTGTACAAAGCTATTTATTTGTCACTTGCCATCTTAATTTACTGTAGATTTGCCTAAGTTTATTTCCTATTTATTTGAGTTATATGCATGGAAAATCACATAAAACATCATACTTTATTTATATCATAATGTCCAAGTTAATTTGAGTCCGAAAGGGAACCATTTTCATGCGGATTTTGAGGGGTTTCTTACCCGTTCCACAGTTTACTCGTAAAAAGGTAAAATTAAATTTATAGCGTGATTTATAAACGAGCGAATCGATTTGATCCCAAAAATGATAAATGAATTAAATTAAATGCAAGACTTAGCATTGAAATCGAGATAAATAGTAGATAGCTTGATTCCGGGAGCAAGGCTTCCGAAGGCAGCGGTAGGAATAACATTAGACAGAAAATAAAATATTCTTTAGCTTGTAAATAGTGTGTCGCATAAGTTTGTCATAATTTTCGTATCTTACAATAGTTGTTGAAACCACTATTTATAATTATACCTAGGAAACATGTCCTAGGATCAAGCCTCTCTTAAATGACAATAATGCGGTGACACGTATTTGTTTGCTCTCGTTGATAATATTTCCTTCGGGACTTACCCGGTCCAACCGAAGCTGTTGTCCTCGGACTTGGTTTCTACTCGCTTTATCTTTCGTCTGTCCCCGATTGCACGTGTCACTCTGTCATTCGAGCATTTAATATGAACCAATTTTATCCTATACAGATGTCCCCATGCTTTCCGATGGAATATCTTTGTGTCACCGGGAAGTTGGTGAAGATTTCTTTCTTAGCGGAAAATTTTCTAAACCTTTCTGAAAGGTTTTTGACGCTTGATAAGACGTACGTCTCCTCGCATTTAATACCCCGAAAACGTGTTACCCATGATTTAGCAATATTTTTGCCGGTTCTTGAGGTAATCATGGCCACAATTTTAGCCGCATGTTCCTTTACTTATACGTCTCATTCTTCTTCTTTCACTTCTACCAGTTTCATAAACTCTTCTCAACTTCTCTGCACTAAACTTCTTTCTGCTTCCATCTTTCTTTGATCTTCTAAAAAACTCTTATCATCGTCTGCTGATTATGACTTCTTACACTAATTCTTCCAAGAACTCTAATTTTCTCTTCAATGGGGCCCCGAAGAGGAGCATAGATAAAGAGGTCGATGTTGATGCTGATCCTCCTATGGTGAGCACCATCATCCCTAAACATCTCAACACAACCAAGGAATTCGAAGAGAAGTTCCCTGCTTCAAAATCTCACACTTGGGTTGTTGGAAAATACCCTTGTTCTATTCGCCCTTCCAGTATTCCCGTTGTGAAGGAGGATTGTGACTTCCATGCCTTAAACATCATTGCTCCTGATCTGGTGGAGCGAGTGACCTTCGCTAATAAGGTTTTTACGTATGTTTACACGTATCCATTCACTCCGGGATCATTTTCTTTGAGCGGGGGACTTGACCCTGTGATTTTGGAACTGTGCCACTGGTACAAGATTTGTTTGGCACAGGTGGGCCCTTCGGTGTGGAGAACGGTGACCTGTCTGTGGCGGTTGTGCCAGGAAACGAAGGAGCCCCTCACCTTGGCTCATATGATGAACCTCTACTTTCCCAAGATCTTTCGTGGGGGAGTAATAAATTTCAGCAAACGTGGCTACCATGCATTGCTTACCAGCATGGATGACGACAATGACCGTGGATGGATGGAGCGGTTTGTCATTATTGCCACCAGGGATATCATCCCGGCCACAACTCCATCCTTCTCTAAGTCCTGGACTCATTCACGTAAGTTCAAAGTTTATCTCATTTTTCTGAAACAAGGTTGTTTCATGTCATTGTCGACCCTTCTTCTTTCATTATTTCAGAAACTCGGTTGACACCACCAAGGGTTGAAGGTTGTTTCATGAAAAAGGTTGTTTCATGTCATTGTTGACACTTCTCCTTTCATTATTTCAGCAAGCCGGTGGACACCACCAAGGGTTGAAGGCCTGGACCGATGGGTTCAGAAGATTCTGGACATTACCATACCTGAGACCCGTCTGTGGAAAGAGTTGACCCCTAAGTATGAGTGGAGGGCCGAGAATCACAGTAAACTGATTTTCCCTTTATTCTATCTTTGTACATAGGAAAATTGACCGACCTCACCTTTTTGTTGGATTCAGGCCTCCCGCAGGGTTCTGTTTCCATCCCTGAGGAGGACGTTTTGGTTGATCCCGCAGAGGCTGCGAGGTTGTTGAAGAAAGCTCTCACCCAAACAGGTGCCATCAGATCTGCTTCCGGTGTAAGTTCTTCCTCTCAGAGTCCCCGACCGTAGAACAAGCAACCAAAAATGTGGTGTTCTTCCTTGGCCGAGGGTAAGAATAAGAAAGTGAAGAAAGCTGTACCCGAGCCAGCCGCAGCCACTGTGGTTATTGACGATGATGGGGAAGCTAGTGATGAAGGGACTTCCCTACAAAGGAGGCAACGACTTTCATCAGCTCAACATAATGCTCAGTCTGAAGAGCTTAGAACCTAATCGAGGACGATGCCCGAGCGCTCTTGTGAGAATTTGACTTGGTGCAGATTGCCATTTCTCCCTTTAAGGATGAGTACCGGTGCTCTTTCGCCTTCGGTTGGTGAGCAACCAACAAACAATACTACCTCTGCTGCAACTGCAATATCAACCTACAACATCATCAGCTTCATCCCCTTTACGCCGGCCATACTGTCACGACCCGGATTTCCCACCGTCGGGGCCGTGATATTTCACTTGTTAGGCAAGCTAACGTTATAGAATTATTAAACCAATCCTTATTACATTCAGTAAATAATAGCAAATAAGCTAAGATGAAATATAGCGAGTGCAGAATAATATAGAAACTGTACCAATTACTACTACACGAATCTAAAGTCATAATTTATGAGCATTCTAAAATTTACTACAAATAATAGTCTGGGAGAAATAAAATTGTTTGAATGAGAGAAACAGTAAAAACAAAAGATAGACGGGGACCTCAAGGTCTGTGTACGCCGACAGATCTACCTTGAGTCTCCGGATAGCGGTCCAACAGCAAAAAGAATCTCGATCAACCCGAGCTGCTACCAAAATCTGCACAGAAAGTGCAGAGTGCAGTATCAGTACAACCAACCCCATGTACTGGTAAGTGTCGAGCCTAACCTCGACGAAGTAGTGACGAGGCTAAGACAAGGCACCTATAAATCAACATGTTCAATTTAACAATGTATATACAAGTAACATCAATGAAAAGATAGACAAGTACTATCGGGATGGGGAAAACATGCTGAGGGGAATACAAGATAAAGAACTACAGAAGAATGATAACTGGAACAGTCAATATACTATGAATCAACAGGAACAGTGAATACAGTAAAGGAAAAATGCACGGCATCACCCTTCGTGCTTTTACTCTCAACCTCACCATAAAATCAATAGAAACGGCACGATATCGTCCTCGTACATTAACTCTCATATCATAGCACGTCATCACCCTTCGTGCATTAACACTCACAATACGGCATGGCTTTACCCTTCGTACATTAACACTCACAATATGGCACGACATCACCCTTCGTGCATTAACACTCACAATACGGCATGGCTTTACCCTTCGTACATTAACACTCACAATATGGCACGACATCACCCTTCGTGCATTAACACTCACAATATGGCACGACGTCACTCTTCGTGCATTAACACTCACAATATGGTACGACATCACCCTTCGTGCACTAACACTCACAATATGGAACAACATCACCCTTCGTGCATTAGCACTCACAATATGGCATGACATCACCCTTCGTGCATTAACACTCTCCCTTACCATAATGCAATGAACAATTAACAACAGGGAGATAAAATAACAAATACAATCCTTACTTCAATATTTGGTTCCACAATATCAACCTTAACTTCAGAGTCAATATTCAATTATCACCAGGAGATCCATAAACATGATAAGAACAATCAACTTAACAACATTAGTCTAAACACATAGCAATTAGGCATGGGAAAAAGAGACAATATGAGCAAATGAGAGAAACAGGGAAAACATGTAAATTGGCGGCGCATAAGTACTCGTCACTTCATATATATGCCGCTCACCTGAATTTCACATAGCAAATAGTCTGAGGTTAACCACGACACTTACCTCGCTTCGAAGGCCACTCAATACTCAATCGTAGCTTTTTCTCTAGAATCCACCTCCAAACCAATCGTATCTATTCAAAAATGACTCAATAAAATCAAATATTGCTAAAGGAATCAATTACATTGCATAAATTTAGATTTTTCCCAAACTTCCTCCAAAAGTCAAAAATCGACCCTGGGCCCGCTTGGTCAAAATCCGAGGTTCGGACCAAAATCTATTTACCCATTCACCCCCGAGCCCAGATATATAATTGGTTTTGGAATCCGACCTTAAATCGAGGTCTAAATCACCAAATTTTGAAATTCCTAGTTTCTACCCCAAACCCCCAATTCTACCATGAGAACTCTAGATCTTTGATTGTAAATTCATGAAATGTAATAGGTAATTGAAACAAAATGGTTTAGAATCACTAACCAACATTTTGGGGAAGAAAATATATATTGAAAATCACCTCTAGCCCGTTTGGTTTTTGAAAAGTTGGAGAAATGGCTTAAGTCCCGTTTTTGGGATTGTTTATGCACTAGGCGACAGTGTTCATCGCGTTCGCGAGGACACTGTTGCATTCGTGAAGAGAAGAGTTGCCAAGCTTACACGTTCCCGAGTCCCCTTCGCGTTCGCGAAGGCTAACCCCTGGCCTTCGCGTTCGCGAGACCTTGCACGCGTTCGCGATAAAGGAAAGACTGACCCCCCAGGCCTTCGCGTTCGCAATGAGTTGGTCGTGTTAGCGAAGGGTAAAGCCCCCATCGCTTCGCATTCGGGACTAAGCCTTCGCATTTGCGAAGAGTAAAAACTCACCCTGACCAGCTTACCCTTCTCGTTCGCGAGAGTACCTTCGCGAACGCAAAGAAGAACATACCAGAACAGCTGCTGCAGCAAAAATATGAGATTTTCCAAGTCCAAAACATCCTGTAGCCTATCCGAAACTCACCCGAGCCCTCGGGGCTCCAAACCAAACATGCACACAAGTCTAAAATCATCATACAAACTTGCTCGCGCGATGAAATCGCCAAAATTAACACCTAGAACTATAAACTTAGCACCAAATCCAATAAAATTTCCAAGAAGCTTTAAAATTCCTATTTTTACAACTAGACGTCTGAATCACATCAACTCAGCTCCGCTTCTCACCAAATTTCACAGATAAGTCATAAATATTATATTTGACCTATATCGGGATGTGGAACCAAAATACGGACCCGATATCAATAAGGCCAAACATCAACCAATTCTTAAAAACCATTAAAATTTTAGACTTTTACTTTTCATCAAAAATTCATAACTCGAGCTAGGGACCTCCGAATTTGATTCCGGGCATACGCCCAGGTCCCATATTTTGATACGGACCCACCGGGACCGTCAAAACACAGATTCGGGCCCTTTTACAAAAAATATTGACCGAAGTCAACTCAACTGTAGTGTTTAAGCAAAATTCTTATTTTTATTAGTTTTTCACATATAAGCCTTCCGGACCAATACCCGGACTGCACAGCAAATCGAGGAGGGTAAAATTGAGATTTTTAAGGCTTAAGAGCTCAGAATCTAGTTCTAAAACATAAGATAACCTTTTTGGGTCATCACATTCTCCACCTCTAAAACAATCGTTCGTCCTCGAACGGACATAGAAAGGTACCTGAGCTGGTGAAAAGGTAGGAATATCTACTGCGCATAACGGACTCGGACTCCAAAGTAGCTGCCTCAACATGCTGACCTCTCCACTGCACTTGAACTGAAGGGTAACTCTTTGATCTCAACTGGCGAACTTGCCGGGCTAGAATAGCCACCGACTCCTCCTCGTATGTCAAATCCTTGTCCAACTGGACAGAGCTGAAATCTAACACATGGGATGGATTGTCATGATATTTTTGAAGCATGGATACATGGATCACCGGATGAACTGATGATAACCCCGGTGGCAATGCAAGCCTGTAATCCACATCTCCCACTCTCTCCAGAATCTCAAAAGGTCCGATATACCTAGGGTTCAACTTGCCCTTCTTTCCGAACCTCATTACACCCTTCATGGGTGATACCCGAAGCAACACTATCTCCCCGACCATGAATGCAACATCACGAACTCTGCGGTCGGCATAACTCTTCTGCCTGGATTGAGCTGTGTGAATTCGATCCTGAATAATCTTGACCTTATCTAAGGCATCATGTACTAAGTTTGTGCCTAAGAACCGAGCCTCCCCCGGCTCAAACTATCCGACCGGCGATTGATAACGTCTACCATATAGTGCCTCATAGGGAGCCATCTGAATGCTCGACTGGTAGCTGTTGTTATAGGCGAACTCTGCAAAGGGAAAGAACTGATCCCACGATCCTTCGAAGTCTATAACACATGCGCGGAGCATATCCTCCAAGATCTGAATAGTGCGCTCGGACTGTCCGTTTGTCTGAGGATGAAAAGTTGTGCTCAACTCAACCCGCGTGCCCAACTCATGTTGTACTGCCCTCCAGAAGTGCGAGGTGAATTGCGTACCTCGACCAGAAATGATAGACACGAGCACACCGTGAAGACGAACGATCTCGCGGATGTAAATCTCTGCTAACCACTCCGAGGAATAGGTAACTGCCACATGAATGAAATGTGCTGACTTAGTCAGCCTGTCCACAATGACCCAAACGACATCGAACTTCCTCCAAGTCTGTGGGAGTCTAACAACGAAGTCCATAGTGATATGCTCCCATTTCCACTCAGGGATCTCTAACCTCTAAAGTAAACCACCAGGTCTCTGATGCTCACACTTTAACTGCTGGCAATTTAGACATCGAGCTACATATACAACTATGTCTTTCTTCATTTGCCTCCACCAATAATGCTGCCGCAAGTCCTGATACATCTTGACAGTGCCCGGATGAACAGAATACCAGGAACTGTGAGCCTCCTCAAGAATCAACTCACGAAGTCCATCCACATTAGGCACACAAATACGACCCTGCATCCTCAAAACTCCATCATCTCCAACAGTAACCTGCTTGGAACCACCGTGTCGTATTGTGTCTCTAAGGACAAGCGAATAAGGATCGTCATACTGCCAATCTCTGATGCGCTCAAACAAAGAAGACCGAACAGCTGTACAAGATAGAGCACGGCTGGGCTCAGAAACATCCAACCTCACGAACTGATTGGCCAAGTTCTGAATTTCCAATGCAAGCAGTCTCTTACCAATTGGAATATATGCAAGGCTATTTTCGGGATGACTCAAGATGGTGATATCATAATCTTTCAATATCTATAACCACCTCCTCTGCCTCAAATTGAGCTCATTCTTCTTGAACAAATATTGCAAGCTCTGATTATTCGTGAATACCTCACATGGCACGCCGTAAAGATAGTGCCTCCAAATCTTCAGCGCGTGAACAATGGCTGCTAGCTCTAGATCATGAACATGGTAATTCTTCTCGTGATCCTTCAGTTGCCGCGAAGCATATGCAATAACCTTGCCACCCTGCATCAATACCGTACCTAGACCAATACGGGATGCGTCACAATATACTGTATAAGATCCTAAATCTGAGGGTAACACCAATACCGGTGTCATAGTCAAAGCTGTCTTGAGCTTCTGGAAGCTCGCCTCACACTCGTCTGACCACCTGAATGGGGAACCCTTCTTGGTCAACCTGGACAACGGGGTTGCTATGAATGAAAATCCCTCCACGAATCGACGGTAGTAGTCCACCAAACCCAAGAAACTATGAATCTCTGTAGCTGATGTGGGTCTAGGCCAGTTCTGGACTGCCTCAATATTCTTAGGATCCACCTGAATACCCTCTGCTGATACAATGTGACCCAAGAAAGCAATTGAACTCAACCAAAACTTGCATTTTGAGAACTTAGCATATAACTGGTTGTCTTTCATAGTCTGAAGAACGATCCGAAGGTGCTGCTCATGCTCCTCCCGCCTGCGGGAGTAGATCAAGATATCATCAATAAACACAATCATAAAGGAATCCAAGTAGGGCTTGAACACCCAGTTAATCAAATCCATGAATGTTGCTGGGGCATTTGTCAGCCTAAATGATATCACTAGAAACTCATAATACTCATACCGAGTCCGAAAAGCTGTCTTAGGGACATCATATGCCCTAATCCTCAACTGATGGTAGCTAGATCTCAAATCAATCTTCGAAAATACATGGGCACGCTGAAGCTGATCAAATAAATTATCAATCCTCGGCAATGGGTACTTGTTCTTGATGGTGACTTTGTTCAACTGTCGATAATCTATACACATCCTCATCGATCCATCTTTCTTCTTCACAAATAACACAGGTGCACCCCAGGGCGAGACACTAGGTCTAGTGAAGCCCTTATCAAGCAAATCTTGCAACTGTTCCTTCAATTCTTTCAACTCTGGCGGGGACCTGCGGTATGGCGGAATGGAAACAGGTTGAGTGTCCGGAGCCAAATCAATGCAGAAATCAATATCCCTGTCGGGTGGCATCCCCGGCAGGTCTGTAGGAAATACCTCTGGAAACTCACGAACAACCGACACTGAATCCATGTAAGGAACCTCCACACTAGAATCGCGGATATAAGCCAAGTAAGCTAGACACCCCTTCTCGACCATATGCCGAGACTTCACATAAGAGATAAACCTACTGATAGAATGGCCAAGAGTCTCTATCCACTCTAATCGAGGCAGCCTCTGTAAGGCTAAGGTCATCGTCTAGGCGTGACAATCTAGTATAACATGATAGGGTGGCAGCTAATCCATACCCAGTATAATGTCAAAATTAACCATATCGAGAAGTAAAAAGTCCACACGAGTCTCAAGATTTGAAGGTTCCAACAGGTTCGTATGATGTATTTGGGCTTGGGCATATGTCCAGATCGGGTTTTGGATGACCCGAGAGTGTTTCGGCGCCTATTGTGGAAGCCGACATTTTGGAAGAATTTCATAAATTTGGGTTGAAGAGCATTTCAATGTTATCAATATCCGTTAGGGATTTCGAGTCTGGGAATAGCTCTGTATGGTGATTCTGGTATTGGGAGCGCATCCAGAAGTGGATTCGGAGGTCCGTAGGTCATTTTAGAGTCATTTGGCTAAAGCTAGAAATTTGAAGGTTTTTGAGGAATTTGACCGGAAGTGAACTTTTTGATATTGTGGTCGGAATCCGATTCTGGTAGTTGGAGTAGGTTCGTAATGTCAAATGTGACTTGTGTGCAAAATTTGAGGATAATCGGACGTAATTTTATAGGTTTCGGCATCGGTTGTAGAAGTTGAAGTTTAAAAGTTCATTAAGTTTGAATTGGGGTGCAATTCATGATTTTGATGTTGTTTGATGTATTTTGAGGTCTCGAGCAAGTTTGTGTTATGTGATGGAACTGGTTGGTATGATTGCATGGGGTCCCAGGGGCCTCGGGTGTGTTTCGGGGTGGTTTCGGATCATTTGGAGTTGCTTGGGAACTGCTGTTGCTGGTGTCTGGTGTCCTTCTTCGCGAACGCGAAGGAAGTCCCGCGTTCGCGAAGAGGAAAATTGTGGGGATGTTGATATTGGCCTTCGCGAACGCGAAGGTTGAGACGCAAACGCGGTGAAGAACTTGAGGAACCTACGCGAACGTGAGTGGGGAGTCGCGAACGCATAGAAGGAAATGAGGATTGGTCCTGAGGATGTTTGGCCTACACGAACGCGAGGCTGGGTATGCGAACGCGAAGCAGTGAGGGCGGAAAGCTTCGAGAACGTGTTGTGAGGAACGCAAACGCGAAGGAGGTTTTCTAAGCCTGGGTTAGCTGAGCTTCGCGAACGCGAAGGGGTTGCCGCGTTCACGAAGAAGGAGTCTGACTGGGCAGTGAGATGTTTTAAAACGGGATTTTTGGCCATTTTCACTTCATTTTCTCCATAGAAGCTGATCTACAACAATAACATCTCCCACTGGTGTAGACGCACACACAAGAGCACTCAAAGAATCACGGGGCACAACATAATATGAAGCAAAATAGGATCACACATAGGAGTAAGTAGATCCCAGATCAAATAGAACTGAAGCATCTCTACTGCAAACTGAAACAGTACCTGTGATAACAGCGTCAGATGACTCAGCCTCAGGCATGGCTGCGCAAGCATAACACCGGGGCTGGGCCCCCCACCCTGAACTACATCCATGGGACGACCTTTACCTGGCTGGTCTCTACCTCTAACGGCCTGAACTCCACCTCTAACAGTCTGGCCTTTACCTCTAGCTGTCTGACACCTGCCTCTGGCTGGCTGAGCAGGTGGTGTCAGAACCATGGCACGAGAACCCTAATGTTGTGAGCTGGCCGATGTCCGAGGGCAAAAAATCTAGCAATGTGCCTCGGATCACCATAAGTGTAACATGACCTCAGATGTTGTAACTTGTGACCCTGAAACTGACCCTGTCGACCTAAGTAACCACCCTGATAACTCTGGAGTGGAGGTTCACTAATGGGAGCTGGTGGTGCACTTTAGGCTAGCTGGTCGGAATAAGGCGTATGAGGACCACAACCACCGGAGGCACTGTGGGATGCCTGGAGTGCTGAATGAAACGGCCTGGGAGAATGGCCTCTACCAAAAGTACCCCTACCTCTAGATGAGGCACCGCTAAACTCACCAGAATGACGAGGTCTCTTGTCAGACCCCTGACCTCCCTGAGCAAGAACCATCTCGACTCGTCTGGCTACATTAACAACCGTCTAAAAATCAATCTCACTCCCAGTCTCCTTAGCCATCTGCAATCTGATAGGCTGAGCAAGTCCATTAATAAACCTCCTCAACCTCTCTCTCTCGGTGGGAAGCAGAAGAATAACATGACGGGCCAAATCCACAAAACGGGTCTCATACTGAGTAACAGTTATACTGCCCTACTGGAGACGCTCAAACTGATGACGACGCTCCTCTCTCAATATGATAGGCAGAAACTTCTCTAGGAAGATCTGAGAGAACCGGTCCCAAGTAAGAGCAGGCGACCCAGCTAGTCTGGTCAACAAATAATCTCTCTACCATTTCTTGGCGGAACCAGTCATCTGAAATGCAGCAAAGTCGACCCCATTGGTCTCTAATATACCCATGTTCAGTAACACCTCATGAGAGTTGTCAAGACACTCTTGGGGATCCTCTAAAGTAGCACCACTAAAGGCCAAACATCAACCAATTCTTAAAAACCACTAAACTTTAAGACTTTTACTTTACATCAAAAATTAATAACTCGAGTTAGGGATCTCCGAATTCGATTCCGGGAATACGCCCAGGTCCCATATTTTGATACAGACCCACCATGATCATTAAAATACAAATCTAGGCTCGTTTACCAAAAATATTAACCGAAGTCAACTCAATTGAAGTTTTTAGGCAAAATTCTTATTTTTATCAGTTTTTCACATATAAGCCTTTCGGGCCAATACCTGGACTGCGCACACAAATTGAGGAGGGTAAAATTGAGATTTTTAAGGCTTAAGAGTACAGAATCGAGTTCTAAAACATAAGATGACCTTTTTGGGTTATCACACATACCTTCATCACCAGTAACTGCTACATCTCCCCCACCGACCGCAGGCGCCCGAGAGGAGCATGTCCCTCCTTTCCAGTCCCCTGACAACGGGAATTTGGGGCACAGCTACTCGCCTCCTTATACAGATCCCTAGGGGAGGAGGAGTATCTCACTCTTAGTGTCAATGGAGTGCCATCCATCTACCGAAGGCACTAAAACGTAGTCCCACTCAGACGTTAATTCCCAAGACAATTCATATTTATATGAAGTTTAAATTCAGATGTAACTTTTGGACTTTTAGAAGAATTAATCTAAATAGTTGTCTACCCATTTGTTTAAACTAAAAATACAATAATTAATCATAATATATATATATAACTGTTTGTAATCAATGTATAATCAATATATACTAGCTAAAAAGGTAAACAATGAATTCGATTAGCTATATATAAAACTTTTTATATATTTGTATTTCTATATCAAAACTCAAACAAATGTATTCCTAATATGAATGAAATTAGCGTCCAAGGAAAGAAGAACCTAGGTCTTTTGATCCTTTAAATCGAGAAAAATAAAACAACAAACTTAAATAATTTATCATTTTAATATAAGTTTTATAATCATTGACACGAACATACGTGGACCGTACATACATAGAAATATAAAAAAGTTACAATTTCCAAGAAAACCCAAATTGCCATATAAACCATGCTTTTAAAAAAAATTATTTTCATAAGCAATTATTTTATAGCCGCAAGTAGAGGTGTACATGGGTCAGGTTGATTCGCATTTTCTAATTACCAAATCAAACCAATTGTATCGGGTTATTAAATCTAAATACCAAACCAAACCAATAAAAGTTGAGTTTTTTAATTTCGATTTTTCTCGGATTTTTCGGGTTTTCGGGTTTTTTTTAGTTTTTTTCCACAAAGTCTTCATAGCACAAAACATAAAATTTGTGCTCCAAATATTTCTTTAATCCTAGTAAGACAGAACTATATAAGGTATTTTTTTAATAAAATAATATAAATATGACATGAGTCATGGCATTGTACTAAACTATTCAACAATAAAGATAATAAAATCGCAAAAAATAAATATTATTAATAAGACATAATGAAAATAAACATAATTTAAAATTATAACTAATAAGTACTATTATTTACATGACTAACCACTAAAAGAAAAATAAGTTATACATTTTATATAAACCATGAAAAAAAGTAAAAAATAGATATCTAACACTATTTTCATTCATAGTACAATTGAATTGAATGTCTTTTATTAGCATTAGTATTGATTTGATTTTGATTTAGGATTTATTTGAGTTACTAACATTTATGGACTATAAAACTTATTGGATCATCCAAAAACTATAAGCCCAAGCTTAAAATAATACGTTAAAAGATAAAACTATGAAAAAGCTTAAGAAATATTTATAAACTATATTACCATAAATATTTTTATGTATTAAATATATTTAAAACTTCTATACATATAATGTCGGGTTGGTTTGGTTTCGGTTTGACTTTTTTTAGTTAAAACCGAACCAAACCAAATATGGTCGGATTTTTTTTTCCAACACCAAACCATAGTCGAATTGTTTTTTTCCGATTTGACTCGGATTATCGGGTTAGTGCGGTTTATCGTTTTCATTTGTGCCCAAGTTTACCGTTTTCATTTGTGCCCAAGTTTTGACATGCCAGTTTTTGTCCTTAAAATATACAATCTAAGGTCATTTTATCTCTTAGATTTAGAAGGTGAACTTGCGTATCTAAATATCTGTAGCCACTATCATTACGTCGGTGTGTAAGTATTTACCCTTATTTGCACAGTGTTGTACGTAACTCTTGAAGGGGGTGTTGGAGTCGAAGAAAATGAAAAAAGATGAAAGGGGGGGTGTTTGAGAAGATGAAAGGTCTGATTAAGATCTGATTTATCATATCCGAACACACACACATATGAGGCCATCAGTTATGGGCATGTTTATTGGGCCATCAATGCAGAATGCATTGGGCCTGCTTGACTGCTTGCCCCAGCCCACTTATGGGCCTGTATTTTCCAGCTCTATTATTCACACGATGCACAACACATGATAGCTCTGTATTTAATTATTTGCCCCGTCATGTATTTATTTTATGTATAATTTTGTACTAGCTAATAGGACATTGCCACTTGGCAACATAGTATGCAACCCTAGATACATTCCTATTTGTATAATCCTAGTAATATACAGCAGTAATACACATATTTACATAATACAAAAAGGAAGAAATTTCTTCAAATCATTTTTATTCTTTTATAGTATCAGAGCAGGTTTGATTCTGCTCTCATTTCTCCTTTCTCACTCATAAATCAACTTTCCTTCTTCTCCTAAGCTTGTCTGCTATGAGTTCTTCACCACAATTGGCTGATACATTAGCTTCTGGTACTACAACCACCAATGTTCATGCACCTGCAGTCACCATTGCTGTAGGAGTGATTGACTCTACTCACCCTTACTTCCTTCATCCTTCTGACTATCCAGGGATGAACCTTGTGTCCTCAACCTTTGATGGAAAAGGATATGGAGGTTGGAGAAGGGCAGTCATCATTGCTTTGTCTGCAAAGAACAAGCTGGGATTTATTGATGGTACTCTTGTTATTCCTAAGGCTAATTCTATAATCCAGCAAGCCTGGGCTAGATGTAATGATATGGTACTTTCATGGCTGCTCAACTCCTTGTCCAAAGAGATAGCTGAGACTGTTCTCTACTCACAGAGTGCAAAGAATTTATGGGGTGACCTGGAAGACAGATTTAGTCAGGCAAATGGAGCAAAGATATTCCAATTACAAAAGGAATTAAGTTCACTGGTGCAAGAAAATTCAAGTGTATCAATTTACTTCACCAAGATGAAGAGCCTCTGGGATGAACTAGATGCACTCAATATATTTTCTGCTTGTGTTTGTGAGTGTGAGTGTGGGGCAAAAGTCAAAAGTTTGAAAGCACACCAAGATGAAAGACTACTGTAGTTCCTAATGGGACTGAATGACATATTTATTGGGGTAAAAAGCAATATTTTATTATCGTCACCTTTACCTTTCATTGGACAGCATATTCTCTTGTGATTCAAGATGCGAAACAGAGGGAGATACATACTACCCCTGCATACTCAGGGGAATCTGCCTCATTCATTGCTACAAATCATCCAGGAAATTTCAGGAGATTTAATATGCAGAAAAAAAGTTTTGAATCTAAGAAGAATATAGGAACTTGTTCCTATTGCAAGAAATCTGGACATAGCATGGACAAGTGTTATAGGATTCATGAGTTTCCAGCTGATTTTAAGTTCACAAGGCAAAAAAGGTTTCAGGTAGGTGCCCAGGCAAATAATACTTTCCTCTCAAATGAGGAAAATGAACAAGGAACAACAAATGCAACAAGAGTTAAGAATCTTACCAAGGAAACAATGGCTGAGCTGCTGCAGCTTCTTCAGCAAGTAAAAATGGCACAAAACAGTGTAGGAACCTCTGATGTTGCAGCAAACATGAGCTGTGTTGGTATGACCAACTTCCTTGAAAATGTTGCATGTTCAATTCAAATCAATGATGAGTCTTGAATATTGGATAGTGGAGCAATAGAACACATGTCTTTCAACAAAGATTTTTTCATAAATTTGAAAACCCTACCTAAACCTCTCATGGTTAAACTCCCAAACTCTTACAAAGTTAAAGTCACATATTCAGGGACTATTTCTCTTTTGTCTAATCTAATTCTGCGAAATGTTCTTTACATTCCATCTTTTAAATATAATCTTTTGTCTGTGCACAAGTTGTGTAGACAACTCAAGCAATATGTTTTATTCACTCCCTTTTCCTGTTTCCTTCTGCATGGCCCTTCAATGAAGAGCCCACTGGAGATTGATAAAGAGGAAGGAGGACTCTACATTCTCAGATCCAGATACACTGCTGCAGTGTCTAGAAGTTTTCCTAAGTTTAGAGGAGTTTTCATTCCAAGAAGGAATTCTGTTTCCAATCATGTTTTACATTCATGTTTTAGTTTTTCTGATTCAATTGTAAAGGAAAAGTTGTAGCACTACAGATTAGGTCATATGCCCCTTAGCAATATGAAAAATATTTTATCAGTTTCTATATCCAAGTGTTCCAAATTCTCCACTCCATGTGTTATTTGTCCTATGGCAAGGCAGTCCAAACTTCCTTTTCCCTATAGTTCTAGTTCTACCAAGAAAGTGTTTGAATTAATTCATGTGGATACTTGGGAACCATACAATAGTGCTACATATGATGGATTTAAGTATTTTCTTACAATTTTTGATGATCTCAGTAGAGGCACATGGACCTATCTACTAACCAACAAATCCAATGCATTCCCTATTCTAAAAAGCTTTCTAGCTATGGTAGAAAGGCAGTTTAACAACAAGGTAAAAACTATAAGGTCAGATAATGCTTTTGAATTGGGAAGTGGGAACATTCAATCAGAATTTTTTCAGTCACAAGGCATTATTCAACAAACCACTTATGTGTCCACACCACAACAAAATGGTGTTGTGGAGAGAAAGCACAAGAATCTTTTAGAGACATCCAGAGCCTTATTATACCAATAACACCTACCTATATCATACTGGGGTGACTGTCTTCTTACAGCAACCTATTTGATCAACAGATTTTCTTCAAGTGTCTTAAAGCTTAAGACCCCTTATGAAGTTCTTTTTTCAAGCAAGCCAAATTACTCTAACCTTAGATGCTTTGGATGCTTATGTTTTACTTTCACTCTTTCAAATCATAGAACTAAGTTTGAACCAAGGGCTACTCCTTGTGTATTCTTAGGTTATCCTCATGGAAAGAAGGGTTACAAAGTCTTGAACCTCAAGAATTTAAAGCCTTTCATTTCCAGAGATGTTGTATTTCATGAAGAATTCTTTCCATTTGCTTTTATTAAGTCCAATACTTCTAATTATATTTCTTTACCCACTGCTGAAGTTACTGTAAGTAACCAGACTCCTGAAACTTCACCTTCTGCTAGCAGACCTCACAACGAACCTTCCCAAGATCCTACTGAATCATCAATTGATCTCTATTCCTCTCCCATTTCTTCAATTTATCCTAGCACACCTATTCCTTCTATCTTTTCTTCTAGGTTGTCTCCAGATTCTCCAGTATCATCTAGTCAATCACATACATCTATACCAGTTTTTTCTTCTTTGGATTCTGATCCTATAATGGATGTTCTTGTTAGGAAGTCTAACAGACCACATACAACTCCATCTTATCTCAAAGACTATATCTGTAATGTACTCCAACTCACAAATATTAGCAACTCTTACTTTCTCACACCCGTTACACCCACTTGTATATCTTTCAGTGGACTATCTTTTATAAATCAACATATGCTAAACACATTGTCTAATCTACAAGAACCTACCAACTATTTACAGGCAACACATCACCCAGGGTGGCAAGAAGAAATGGACAAAGAGATTGAGGCACTTGAACTTAATAAGACTTGGGAAATAGTTGTGTTACCACCTGGGAGGAAAGCTTTACCATGCAAATGGGTGTATAAGGTTAAACAACATTCAGATGACAGTGTGGAAAGATTAAAGGCAAGATTGGTCATTAGAAAAAACATACAGAAAGAGGGAATAGACTTCAATGAAACTTTTTCACCTATGGTAAAGATGACCACAATCAGATGCATATTGGCCACTACAGTAAAGAAAGGATGGGGTTTATACCAGCTTGATGTGAATAACGCTTTCCTACATGGAAATCTAAATGAAGAAGTGTATATGAAATTCCCACCTAGGGTTGCACCTCCTTCACCCACTCATGCATACAAGTTAAAGAAATCGATTTATGGGCTACGACAAGTATCTCGACAGTGGTATGCTAAACTTACCCCTGCTTTGAACTTTAAGGGATTCACTCACTCATTAAACGACTATTCTTTGTTCTTTAAAAGGTCAGATTCTTCCATTTCTATAGTGGCTAGCTATGTATGATATACTCTTAACAGGAAATGACAATGCAGAATTACATGCGTTGAAAGAATTTCTCAATCAAGAATTCAAAATTAAAGATCTTGGGGACTTATATTTTTTTCTAGGGATGGAAGTTATTCGAGAAAAAGATGGACTCATACTTTCTCAGCGCAAATTCACGTTAGACCTTCTCCGTGAATTTTACTTCCTCCATTTGTCATATGTTTCTTCTCCACTCGATCCATCTACTCGTTTGTCTACTCACACAGGGGAACCAGTGAAGGATCCCACCTTGTATCGCCATCTACTTGGCAAACTCAACTACCTCACTCACACCCGCCTAGACTTATCTTTCACTGTCCAGCACCTCAGCCAGTACATGCAGGACCCACGACAGCCACACCTAGAAGCAACATTCTGTGTGCTTCGCTATCTGCTCAAAGATCCTGGGCTTGGGCTTTTTATGTCTTCTTCCTCCTCATTCAAGCTCTTAGCCTTTTGTGACTCCGATTAGGCCACCTCCCCGGACTCAAAGAAATTGGTAAGTGGTTTATACATTTCCCTTGGTACCTCTCCGATCTCTTGGAAATCCAAGCAGAAAACTTCTATCTCACTCAGTTCGGCAGAGGCAGAATACAGATCTATGCGGCGCGTAGTTGCTGAACTTACATGGTTGGTTCGTCTCTTTGAGGATCTCTCAATTCTTATTGACCTTCCAGTCACTCTTCACTCCAACAGCCAAGCAGCAATTCACATAGCAAAAAATCCTGTTTTTCACGAACGGACAAAACATGCTGAAATCGACTGTCATTTTGTGCGCGAACAATACCTAGCTGGGCTGATTTCGTTATCATTTGTTCGATATTCTGCCCAGTTGGCAGATTTCTTCACAAAACCACTCACAGGACCTCTTTATCGTAGTATTTTGGGCAAGTTGGGGTGTATTTTCGACCCCCTCCAACTTGGAGGGGGGTGTTGGAGTCGAAGAAGATGAAAGAAGATGAAAGGGGGGTGTGTTGAGAAGATGAAAGGTCTGATTAAGATCTGATTTATCAGATCCGAGCACACACACATATGAGGCCATCAGTTATGGGCCTGTTTATTGGGCCATCAATGCAAAATGCATTGGCCCTGCTTGACTGCTTGCCCCAGCCCACTTATGGGCTTGCATTTTCCAGGGCTATTATTCACACAGTGCATAACACATGGTAACTCTGTATTTAATTATTTGCCCAATTCATGTATTTATTTTATGTACAATTTTGTACTAGCTAATAGAACATTGCCACTTGGCAACATAGTATGCAACCCTAGATACATTACTATTTGTATAAAATCCTAGTAATATACAGCAGTAATACACAGATTTACAGAATACAAAAAGGAAGAAATTTCTTCAAATCATTTTTATTCTTTCATTTCCTCCTTCCTATTATTAATTTTTTGCCTCTTTGCTCCCTCTTCTTTGACGCATTTACTTTTTCAACAAAGTTTCTTTATTTTGGTTCGAATTAATCGTTGGCCTTCACTTTATTTCTGAGCTCTGCTAAGTGTTGCTCCATTATTTTTATTCTTTGAATCTCTTGCTTGGTTTAAAGCCTCTGTATTCGCTGTGATTAAAGCTTTTCCTTGGATATTTCTTGTTTATTTTGTGTTATTTCAGGAAAAGTTGTAATCGTTATTTCTTCTTTAAAATATGGGAAATTTGCTTTAGCGAAGAATGTAGCAGCTTTTGTTGGTTAATTTACTTTTTACAGAGATTATTATTTGCTCTGTACATGCATGTTTGCTATAAAAATTTACAACTTTGATGAGATGTTGTGCCTCTTCATGTCTTTCTTTTTTGGGGTTATTCGGGGAAAGGAGAAAGAGTGCTAAAGTTTTTGCTTCTTGAAATTTTTGTGAAAGAATGGTAAAAGGTTGATAACATGAAAATATGCTGAATTGAAGCATGCATACGCTTTGGTTCGTCTCTTTACTTTTCACACATTGTATTTTCTATAAAGTTAGCATTTTGTAATAAATTATGGTGCATTGTAACTCCCCTCTCTCCTTATTCTGCTACAGTTATTTGGGTGAAAAGTTATTGGGTTTTTGGGCTTTTTTGGTGCTTGTATTAATTTTGTATGGAAATATCAAACAGAATACTGCTCTATTGACTTTGATTATGCTATTGGAATGTAACACATTATGCTAGGATCGGAAATTCGGGTAGTGCGGAATATAGCCAAACAACGGTATAATGACAATAACAAATACAATGAAAGTTGATAACAACGATAATTAAAGTAGATAAAGAAGACACAAATTTAACGTGGTTCGGTCAAAGTGACCTACGTCCACCAGCAGAGAGAAGCAATTTACTATAACAATAAGAGTACAAAAGAGAGTACAAAATTAGAGTAAACACTCTAATTAATCCCAAATACCCTAAGAGAATAACCTCACAAGATCACACCAAAGAAAGGGTTCACACAAGTGCTTCCCAACACTAAATTCTCATACAAAACACTTTTAATAAAGGAGGAAAGAAAGAAACAAGAATTGAAGACAAGTCTTGTTGGTGTGTTTTCAAATGAGTACAGAGTCCTCATTATATAGGAAAATAAGAAAAAAATGCCTGGCCAACAATTGGTCATATTCTCTCAAAATACAAGGTCATTTATTTGGCCAACAAGGCCTTAAATAAAATGCTCCAAATGTGCCAACAAGGCTCACAAATAAAAAACCTAAAAATAAGGCCACCTTTTACATATTACATGGTGACTGCACATTAAGATTTTCGTTTATAATTTATTGACTGCACATTAAGCCAGCGTTTGGCCATAGATTCTCAAATTTATTCTGAAAAATCTAATTTTGGTGAAGTTTGGTTTGAAGATGAAAATGTGTTTGGACATCTATTTTGGGTGAAGTTTGGTTTGGAAAAATATGAAACATGACTTATACCCACAAGTTCTAAAAACTATCACAAATACCCAACAATACCATTATCAATAACATTCATTATATTATCGCAAACCATAGTCCTGAATATAAATAAATTTGATACAAAATTATCATTTTTATAATGAACTACATGATACACTATCAGATGACCGAGAAGACGAAGCAACATCATTATAAAATAATAAATGATGGGCTCTTTTATAAAATACAAAAGTTTGGGATAATTTTTAAAAAATATAATAGTAATATTGAGCTGGTTTTGGGATTTGGGATTTGAGATTTGGAATTTGGAATTTGGCCAAAATGTAGGTAAAATCTATGGTCAAACATGTGTTTGTCAAATAAAACCCAAGTTTATTTTGGCAAAATCTATGCCCAAACGGTCCTAAGATTCTTGAAGCTCAAACCAAAAAAAAACTTACCACATTATTGTTTTAAAGATATGCCATTTTTATTTTTTTCAAAGGCTGTCTTTCTTATTTTCAGTTAGCGATCAAGGAGCAGCAAACACTTTTACTCAGTTTCTCATCTGATTTAAGGATCGGTATTCCAATGAAAAAGGGTTCTCAAATTCCTACAATTTCTATTTACAGGGCCAAGATTTATATTGCCATCGAAACTTCTTTTGCCGTTCTTGATATGATCAAAGTTAGAAAGTTGAGTCAAAAGAGCCCTACTATTCTTTTGGATTGTGGTAGAGGTAGCTTCTGCAAGTTTGTTTCATGTATTAAATATGGGTAAGTGGTAACTGAGGTAGAAAATCATATTTTCTCTAATTATTATAGTCAAGCGGTGTTGATGCTTTTGACAAGTGGCGCCAAAGGGACGGGTATGGGTTAAGCAAAAATAAAAAAATATCCATATTTAATACAGATAAAAAATAAGTTAACCGACTAATAATATTGATATCTATATTATCTATAAGAATATGGTCATATTTTTACTTCTTGTCCAGCTTCATACTATATAGTACATCATTTAGCTCATCCCATGATAAGCAAATAATATATACTTCAAGTAATTTTGAAAACTATGTATGAATTAGTAATATTCAGAAATTTAAAATCAGAATTTTACCTTATATAAATTCTTTTCTTGTTTAAACTATATAACATAGTTATAATTTTTTCGGGCTTTTTTTACTTTTAGCCGCTCCAGAAATATAAACTATTTTTTTTCAAAGTTAAGGCGTTTGGCCCAACTTTTAGAAGGAAAAAAATGCTTTTGAGTAGAAACATAATTAGTTTTTGAGAAGCAAAAAAAAGTAACTTCTCCTTATAAGTATTTTTGAGAAAAATACACGTATTAGAAGCACTTTTTAAAAGCTTGATCAAATACTAATTAATGCTCAAAAGTACTTTTGAAATTAAATAGTCAAACACAAATTATTTCTCACAAAAAAGTACTTTTTTGAAAAGTAATTTTGAGAAAAATATTTTATTTTGAAAAAATATTTCTCAAAATAAGCTGATTTTAAAAAGTTGACCAAACAGACAATAGGACTAGGTTATAGGTCCTATTCAAATGTTTTAAAAGTGAAGGAAAAAAAGAAAAGAAATGTACTTAATGGGCTAAGATCTGGACCGTTCAGATTTAGATCCCATTAGGTACAATGAAATGTAGTAGTCCACTAAAGGGATAAAAAAAGACATTCTAGTAAAGTAAGCTCTTGCGATGTTTGATATCCGGGAATGAATCAGATCACATTAAGTCTATTATTATACACATAAATTTGTAAAAATGTTAAACTTGCAATTTATCTAGAGAAAAACAAAATTCGATTCCGAAAAAATTATCGGATATTTACGCAAACAACAACCGGCCGAGTTTACTATTCCTAATCAGTATTCATAGATTATATATAAATTATATTCCCTCTGTTTCAGTTTATATTTCTTTTTTGGTCCGTTCCAAAAAGAATGACCCTTTTCTAAATTTAGAATAATTTAGCTTAAGCTTCTAATTCTACCCTTAATGAGAAACTTTTATAACCACACAAATAATCTAGACCCCTTTTTGATTTGTTTAGGACCACAAATTCTAAAAGTCTTTATGGAATATATAATATACATCCGCCAGCTATTTTCAGTTTAAGCAATTAGATGGACGACTATTTAAGCTAATTCTTCGAAAAAAAATCTCCACCAGTCTTAAAAGCCCAATTCAAGTAGCTGGGTAAAATCAGTGAGTATAGTATTGCTCTGAAGATGTCTTAGGTTCTTAGCAAGGTAATAATAGAAGTCTAATAAGATAGTCTTCTCAGACGCTCTTTGAGCTTGCTGTACCAATCTAGACATTTAATGGTTTGATAATAAGTCTTGGCATTATCTTTCGGCAAAATACATAGACAATCCCTTAAAGTTATTTATATTTTTTTACTTGGGCATTTCATTTTTATTTGTTTCATTTTAACACTTTAATCAAGCTTCTTTTAATGTGTCATATAGACATAAAATTTGCCCCCCACTATCTGTAGAAAGATCTCAGGTGCGAATCCATCAATCGATCTATCTATCAGTATATAGATATATGATCTAGCATGCCTATTTGTGAAATAAAAAATAAAATTCTATTTCCCCCCACCTCATTCCATGTACGAATAAAGTACGAAAGTAGGAGTAGTAATAAGTCATATAGAATCAATGGATTCATGATAAAGTAAAATCCCTCGATAACATATTTTATCACAATTAATATTTTTTGACTGATAGAGGGATCAAATGGTATATAGTTCGTTTGTTCGTAGCTTGGAGGATTAAAAGCATGACTCTTGTGCATTTCTCTTCTGCATGTCTATGGAGTTTTGAAAAATCCAAACATCTCAAATATAGATAGAAAGGTAGGAATTTCTCGAACGAACCGCACTCCTTCGTATACGTCAGGAGTCCGTTGATGAGAAGGAGCTGGAGAAAGCTTGAACCCAATTCCTACGGTAATGAATATGAGCGCAATTGAAATTATCGAGGAGTTATACATTTGTGTATTGATAAGATTGTTGTTTCATTTTAACACTTTAACCGAGCTTTTACTATGTCATTTAGACATAAAATTTGCATGGAGTCAAACACAAAAGATCTGTAATTCAACGAGGACACGTGGATCCACTCGTGGTCACCTTTCCCAATGATCCCTCCTCGCCGGAAAAATCAATTTCTGGATTTCTTTTCCAGCTCAATTCTGGGCTAAATCAAGAAACTCCAAACCGTAAAGATTGTTCTTCACCTTCAAATCTATTTTTTCACAAATTTTCAGACCATTCTACCGTGAAAACATCAGTTCCGTCATCACTGCCTCTTTTGTAGAATTATTCCAATGGAGGAAAAAGTAAAACACGCACACACACATATGCAGAGGTTCATGGCTGTAGACCGAAGATGCATATGTTGTTTCTCAAAATTCATGATCATGGGTTCTTGGTTTAGTAGCTACAGAAAAATCATTGGCACAATAGAGGGGCAACCACCCTTGGAAAAAAAAATCTCTCCCTTCTGTTAGTCTCATTTCTCTTCTGGGCCAACTTTTGTTAGGAAAATTCTTGGCTCTAAAAGTTCAGAACTATCTTCTTCTCAGGGTTATACATTAGTAGCCAAATACTGATTTAAGCCAAAAACTATTTGATCTGAAAATTAGAGGAAGAAGAAAAAAATTCAGATTGGAACGCTACTTTTCTGGGCAGAATTGCAGCGGCCCAGATCTGAAGGAGGATTCGGTAGTAATCCTGTGAACATCTGAAATTGAAGGAGAAGTTGACCAGAAAATTTTCAGGCTGAAGCTATTCATTTTCCGGCAAGAAGTATGTGGAGTTTATTGAAAAATGTGAGAAACACTTATCTTGCCAAGTGACATAGTAATAACCTAGTTAAATTGTTCAAGTGTAGACACGTTTAAGGTATTTTGCCTTTATCTCTTTTACATATCCACAAGAAACTACTCATGTGGCACTATGGAAAAGAAAGAAATTACTATGTATGCGAAAGAAGTCACAGTTTCAGGGGTGAACAGTAAATACTTCCACGTCTTTCATCCCAGGATTTCTGACAGAGTATTGAAAAGTCCAACCATGGGATGCAGCTGCATGAATACCACTTTTGTTGACTGCAAATAGAGCCCCAATGAAGCCGGGATATTTCCTTGCAATTCGCGATATAGCATCTTTTGCAGCTACTTTGGGTTCCATTCCTAATCTCATACTCTCCACAACCTGATAACTGGAACATAGAAAGATGTTTTATCTCCGTATAAGTTATGCTGGCCTCTAAAAACTGGAAATAAGCTTAGAAAAATGTATGAGGTCCAACTAGAAACTTCTCTAATGCCCGAATAGAGTATTTCCAGACATTAACTAATTAGGGAAGTGAAATCTAAAGCTTTATCACAAGTTCGGTTCCCAGCAAGAGAGATCTGGAGAGCAAGCAAAATCAACCTAAAATCAACTTCAGACACTTTTAGCACATATTTACTACACCTATCTCTTATAGGATGAGAAGTGGGGTTGATGCAAGTCATGAGTTAATCCTGATAAGCTAGACCCAAAGAGCTTAGAGTCTTACTGTCGGGACTCATGATAACTAATTCAGAAACAAGGAGAACTTTAAAATGCTTGTTTGATGCACGCTTGATCGTTTCTATATGCCATAAGACAATATGCTAGTAATCATCATAAGTTAAATGCTTTTAACTTTGTAGGAACACCATCTCTGTGTCTGTGTGCGCGTGAAAAACGAGAGTCCAAGCTTGACTACTTTATTCTCCTGACAAGGAGTTCATATGTAAAATCCCCAACCTTCATACCCTTCTCTTGTAATTTCACCTGGTCAGCTATAACAAACATTCTGTTCATCTTACTACGGAAGGAAGCGCATCATTTACTTGGTTTCTAGACATATATAATTCTGCTGTACATAATGGCACAGAATAATTAGAGGAAGTTCCTGAGAAGTACCACGGAAGGAAGCGCATCATGATATCACCATCCCCAGTGGCTCCACAGGCACCAACTTCAGAATCTGCATACGCTGAAGAACCTGCTATAGGTCCATCACCAACCCTAGTGTTGCGTTTAAAAAGGGGCAAGGAGAAGTAAAAGGAAATTGTTAAAGATAGGAAACCAACAGCAAAGCTAAAAACCAGTTTGATATAATGTTGTGGTTGAATTACTACAGTAATGACGTTATTCTGTTAGAGAAGTAAATTTCTACTACAGAGGCAAACATACTAAACATAATATCTTCCAAAGATCAGCTACTGATGCAAGTCGTCATTCTACAAATTGATTTTAGAGAAATGAGATTCAGAAATCTAATCTAAGTATAACGAATTGCTCCTTCCTTCTGTAATAAAATTTCCACCTTCCCTTCACTTAACACAAAAAACACTGTCCGCGCTTCCCTTCAGTGAGAACTTAAAGGTCTATAGTATATATGGGCCACCTTTAACTTCCCGATTCTATTATAAGAAATGTCACCATGCATGGTGGAAAGGGAAAAGAGGAGATTACTCAAACATAGACATTAAAGAGAGCTATTATGAATC
>AWOL01S0078712.1:0-34295 GCA_000715115.1 Nicotiana otophora | reverse complement strand
CGAAAGAGACAGACGCGACCAAGTCCATGGCAGAAGAACTCGAACAAGTAGCTTTGTTCAAAAAATTCCTGGACAGAAATTTTCACTTGGGGACAGGACTCAACCCCGAGATAGGTCAGGATTTATTAATTTCCTTATAACNTCGAAAGAGACAGACGCGACCAAGTCCATGGCAGAAGAACTCGAACAAGTAGCTTTGTTCAAAATATTCCTGGACAGAAATTTTCACTTGGGGACAGGACTCAACCCCGAGATAGGTCAGGATTTATTAATTTCCTTATAACTAACGTTGATTATTTTGCATGGTCGCACATGGCTATGAGAGGTATCCCGATATAGGTGGTCGTGCACAAGCTAAGCCTGGACCCAAGCGTCCCACCGGTAAGGCAGAAGAAGCGCCCAATAGACGAGGTTAGAAACAGGTTTGTTAAAGAAGAGGTAGCTCGGTTACTTGACATCGGTTCAATCCGGGAGGTACAATATCCTGACTGGCTAGCTAATGTAGTTGTAGTTCCGAAAAAGAACAACAAATTTTGAATGTGCATAGATTATAAAGACTTGAATAAGGTGTGCCCAAAAGACTCGTTCCCACGGGATTAGACTTGATTGATGCCATGATCGGGCACGAGTTAATGAGTTTCTTCGATGCCTATTTCGGGTACAATCAAATTAAGATGAACCTAGAGGATTAGGAAAAAACTCTGTTGATACGAACTTTGGCACATATTGTTATAATGTGATGCCTTTCGGGCTTAAAAACACTGGAGCCACTTATCAGAGACTCGTGAATAAGATGTTTGAGAAACAAATAGGTAAAGCAATGGAAGTATACATAGATGAAGTATACATAGGTGACAATTTAAAACACCTCAAGGAAACCTTCGATATCCTAAGGAAGCACAAGATGAAACTCAACCCCCAAAAATGCGCAGTCGGGGTTAGCTCCGGTAAGTTCTTGGATTTCCTGGTATCGCAAAGGGGGATTGAGGTAAATCCCGATATGATAAAATTCATCGAGGACATCCCAGACCAAATGACAAGTGTGAAATAAGTCTAAAGGCTAACCATAAGATTGGCCGCTCTAAGTAGGTTCATTTCTCGATCTTCGGAAAAATATCATCACTTCTTCTCACTTCTGAAAAAGAAGAACAATTTCGAATGGACTCCAGAATGCCAACAGGCCTTAAAAGACCTGAAACGTTATCTATCAAGCCCTCTGTTACTATTAAAACTGGGAGAAGGCAAACAGTTGCTGATATACTTAGCGGTCTCGGAAGTTATGGTAAGTGTCGTTCTATTCCGGGAGGATGATGGTAAGCAATCTCATCTCTATCATGTTAGCAAAATTTTGTGAGGAGCAGAAACTCATTATCCACACCTTGAAAAACAGGCTTAAGTTCTCATAGTTGCCTCTCGAAAGCTTAGGCATTATTTTCAGTACCACCCGATAGTCGTAGTGACAACCTTTCCTCTCTGAAATGTCCTTCACAAACCTGATTTGTCAGGTCGGTTGGTCAAATGGGTAGTTGAAATTAGTGAATTTGATATTGAATATAAGCCTATAACTGCGATCAAGTCACAGGTTTTGGCCGACTTTGTGGCCGATTTCGGTATAGGGTTACTGCCTTTGGCTGCGAAAGAAGCGGTGATGGTGTCGAAAAAGACATCAGGAGTTTGGACCTTGTTCATGGACGGACTTTCCAATGTGAAAGGGTCCGAGCTTGGGGTGGTCCTAATCATGCCCTCGGGAGAAACCCTGAGGCATGCCATAAAAACCGTTCCTTTAACTAGCAATGAAGCCGAGTACGAGGCATTGATTGCAGGACTCGAATTGACCCGGGGACTTGGCTCCAAGGTCATAGAGACTAAATGTGATTCGCAGCTGGTGGTAAACCAAGTGTATGGGATCTTTGACAAAAAAGAGGAATGCATGTAACAGTATGTGATTAAAGTCCAAACTTTTCTCACACGGTTCAGGGAGTGGTCGATCAACCACATCCCAAGAGAAGAAAACGTAGAAGCATATGGATTGGCCAATTTGGGGTCATCTACGAAGATAAAGGGATCAGATTCCGGTACTGTCGTTTAACTTATGAATTCGGTACTGGATGTGGACGGTTATTGTGATGTAAATACAACCAACCTAGTCTAGGACTGGAGGAATGGGTTCATTGATTACCTTCAACATGGCAAGTTGCCCAAAGACCCAATGGCATCCCGAGCACTCCGCACCAAAGCAGCTCGCTACAGCCTCTGGGGGGAAGTTATATAGAAGGTCATTCCAAGGCCAGTTGGCCTGATAGTTAGGAGCCTCGGAGGCACACTACATCATGAGAGAGGTTCATGAAGGAATTTGCGGGAATCATTTTGGTGCAGATTCGTTGGTGCTAAAGTTAGTTAGGGAAGGATACTACTAGTCCCAGATGGAACAAGACGCGAAGGCATTTGTTTAGAAATGCGATAAGTGTCAGCGCCATGCATAGTTGGTGCACCAACTAGTAGAAATCTTGCATTTGGTACTATCCTAATGGCCATTCATGAAATATGGGATGAATATAGTTGGGCCACGACCACAGGGTATCGGGAAGGTGAGATTTATTTTAATTTTAACCTGCTAATTCACTAAATGGGTTGAAGCAGGTCCTTAACAAAAGGTCGGTGAGCGCGAAGTGGTCGACTTCCTATGGGAAAACATAATCTGCCGATTCGAAATAGCAAAGGAGATTGCCTGTGATAACGGGCCACAGTTCATAGGCTCCAAAGTCACAAAATTTCTTGAAGACCTGAAGATCAAGAGGATTACATCTTCACCATACCATTCCGAGCGCTAATGGGCAAGCAAAATCAACCAATAAGGTGATTATTCAAAACCTCAAAAAGAGGTTGGAAGGGACCAAAGGCAAGTGGCCCGAAGAGTTACCGGGAATGATGTGGAAGTACCGAACGACCGCAAAATCAAGTACGGGAGAGACACCTTTCTCTCTCGTATACGGTGCAGAAGCTCTGATCCCGGTAGAAGTAGGAGAATCGACCTTGCGGTATTTTTGAACAGGCGAGGAAAAAAATAACGAGGCATTGCTTGTCAAACTGGAGCTGTTTGATGAACGCATGGACTTGGCACACATAAGAATGGTGGCTCAGATACAAAGGATGAAAAGATACTATAACCGGAGGGCCAATCTCCTCTACTTTAAAGTGAGAGACTTGGTTTTGAGGAAAGTGACTCAGAACACTCGAGAGATCAATGCTGGAAAGCTGGGTCCGATGTGGGAAGGCCCCAACCGGATTTCAGCTGTCACCGGGAAGGGATCATAGGAACTGGAGAATCGAGATGGAGTCATATTGCCAAGCACCTGGAACGTGACTCACCTCAAAAGGTATTACTGCTGATGGATCCTGCTTATACAATAAGTATATGCTGCACTCTTATTCCATTCGACAAGTTTTTGTCCCAATTTCGTTTTTCTGGCATGGTTTTTCACGAGGAAACAATGGAAATCATACTACGAATGGAGCATCATTAGCAAAGTTAAGACCTTTAAATGATAAGGCACTGAAACAACAAACCACTATGGGATGGTTAAATAATCTTTGGCTCGATGGCAAAGTTCCTAATAGGAAATGAAGCTTTAAATGATGGCAAAGCAAGAACTCCAGTGTTCCAATTCACATACTTCGCATTCGAACACTGGAGGGAATAGTCTGATAATACCGCAACATCATTGTCACAAAAAACCGAAACTACGAGATTCAGGAACAATAGTGTCTCATCAGGATGGAGACTGCACGGCCAGCCCCGTATAAACAAGTTGTATTAATTAGCCACATGTATTGGCAATTTCTGTTTTTAGCAATCGAATACTTCTCCTCGGCAGCAGCAACATCCTTTTCGTCTTTGGAGTTCAAGGCAGCCTTCAAGTTATTTGATCGTTCGTGGAGGTAGACTCGCACTCGGTAGCAACAAGAGCAGCATCCTGAGACTCAACCCACCTAGCCTTAGCATCTTGAAGTTGAGCATGTAGCTGAGTAGTTTCTTGATTGTGAGCCATCGCCTCCTGCTCACTCTACTGCAACCGGGCCTTAAGCTCGGCTGCTTCAGCAGCCTTTGCGTCTAGTACCGGGAGGCATGCAGCAAGTTAGTTCCTCTCGGCCAACAACTGATCCCGCTCATACATGAGTCCTTCTTTATGAAGGATCAGTCTTTGAAAACCTTCGAAAGCCAGGAAGTTGGCCTGCAAAACGTATATAGAAGTTAGAAACCCGATTATAGCAGATGAATAAAAACAAACAGTAAGAGAACAAGTACAATACCGCTGTCGCATTTTTCATGGCATTAAACAACATTCACTCCCCTGAAAGAGAGTGTATTTTCTTCTTATCTTTTTCTGAAGCCAGCGGCTTCAGATAGTTAGCAAGCTCCACCGGCCTTGTCACGACCCAAAATCTAACCGTCGTAATGGCGCATATCGTGAAACTAGGCAAGCCACAACTCAACATCTCAACATAGAAAAATCTTTGAACATAAAGACGGAAGCAATTTAATAATTTAGGAAAGCCTTTTTGAAAACAGAAATATCCAAAATATGATACAATCCATCCCAAAACCGGGGTGTCACAGAGTACATAAACGTATAAATCAGAATACAGTCCACTACAGTGTCTAGAGAAATAAACTAAAAATACAACTAGTGATAAAGAAGGAGAGTCAAGGCCTGCGAACTCCATGCAGCTATCTTGGTAGTCTCCAAACTCTAAAGCCGCAATCAATAACTGCCGTCGTGACCAAAAATGCCTGGATCTGCACACGAGGTGCAGGGAGTAACGTGAGTACATCCAACTCAGTAAGTAACAAGTCCAAACTTTGGACTGAAAGGTAGTGACGAACTCGACCGGTACAGATAAAATAGAACAAAATGAACAGAAATGTAGGCGCGCTTTCAAAGTAAATAAGCAACTCAAAACAATAAAGTGAAGCAGATCCGAACAGTGTAAAGAATACAACTCTGCTATCTCTACATGCCAATGCACATGCGGTATGTGATGCATCATGCTGTCAGCCTTATGTACTCACACTCTCGAATGCTCAACCACTCGGTACTGTATATGGCCCATACGGCCCAGGGAAGATCCATCCCGTAACATATACATCACTGACTATAAGTCACCCAGTACTGAGGAAGGCCAATCCAGCCCTGTGGAGAAGATCCATCTCCAGGTATCAAGTACTTCGGACAAGATCCATGTCCAGGGAAGATCCATCCCTCAATAATCTCAACGCGCTCACTGGGGTATGTTACAGTCTCCGGAGGGGCTCCTACAGCCCAAGCGCTATCATAAAATCAGTATAACCGCTGCGGCGTGCAGCCCGATCCCATAACTGTCACTCATGATCAGGCTCTCAGTCTCACTCAGTCATCTATCTCTCCAGTCTCACTCACGAGCTCACAATATCATGAAAACTAGCCCGAAACAATGATATGATGTATCAATAAATAACAACTGAGACAAAGATATGATATGAAATGCATGAACATGACTGAGCACACAATATCAATGAAATCAGTGAGATGACAGCAAGAAACGACCACTAGGGGTCCCAACAGTACCGGCATAAAGCCTAAACATGATATCTAGCATGATTGTCAGCTCAATTACTTTATCACAAGATGAAAACACGGATATCAACAAAATAGAGTCACTATACAGTGCCATGGGATCAATCAGGCCACAATTCTCACGGTGCACGCTCGCACGCTCGTCACTTGGCATGTGCGTCACCTCAATACCAATCGCATAACACATAGTTTGGAGTTTCAAACCCTCAGAACCAAGTTTGAAAGAGTTACTTACCTCAAACTAAGCAAATATCCAACTCCGCGATGTCCTTTCCTATCAAGCCGGCCTCCAAACGTCCCGAATCTAGCCACAAGTAATACAATACGATCAATATTGGCTAAAGGAACCAATTCCACAAGAAAAATACCAAATTATAGCCAAAATCCGAAATCGACTTAAACCCGGCCCATCAGGCCCACGTCTCGGAATCTAACAAAAATCACAAACCCCGAAAGACCATTCACTCACGATTCTGGTCATACCAAATTTACCAAACTCCGACAACAAAATCCTGTTCAAAACCTCAAAATTACACTCAAGAACTCTTTCACTTTTTTCCCAATTTTTACCCCAAATCACAATGTAGATGATAAAAATCAAGATATAATCATGAAATATAACCAAACCCAAGTGAGAAACACTCACCCCAATCAACTCCGCGAAAATCCCTTCAAGAATGGCCCAAATCTGTGATCTCTAACTCAAAATATAAAAAATGAGCTCAAACCCTCGATTTTTGAATTTAACACTGCCTGCCCAGATTTCTTCTTCGTGAACGCGACCGTCCTCTCGCGTTTGTGTAGACCAACTCAGACTGCCTCTCCGCTTTACTGTTCGCGAACGTGACAACTGCTTCGTGAATGCGATGCCTTACCAGCTCAAACCTTCACCAACGCGACCCTCACCTCTCGAACGCGTAGACCAAGGACCTGGGGTCCCCAACAGCTTTACTCCTCTTCGCGAACGCGACACCACTCACGCGTTCGTGATACACACACTGCCCTACCCTTCGCGTTCGTGTGATCACCTTCGCGAATGCGTAGAACAAAAATTCACCATCTCAGAAACACTCTCCGCGAATGCGAGGCTCCTCTCGCGAACACATAAGAGGAAACCATAACCAAAATACAGCAGCAGATCAGCTATCTCACCAAGGTCAAAAATGAACCGTTAACCATCCGAAACTCACCCGAGGCCCTCAGGACCTCAACCAAACATACCAACGCATCCCATAACATCATACGAGCTTAGTCGAACCTTCACATCACCTTCAACAACACCAAAAATAGGAATTACACACAGATTCGAGCCTAATGAACTTAGAAATTTCCGAATTCCAGAAACGATACCGAAACTTACCAAACCACGTCTGAATGACCTCAAATTTTGCACACAAGTCAGAAATGATACCACGAACCTACCCTAACTTCCGAAAATCCAATCCGATCCCGATATCAAAATTTTTACTGCCGGCCAAAATTACCAAAATTCTAACTTTTGCCAATTTAAGCCTAATTCTACCACGGACCTCCAAATCATATTCCGGACGTGCTCCTAAGTCCGAAATCACAGAACGGAACTAACAGAACCATCAAAATTCAAATACGAGGTCGTTTACACATAAGTCAACATCCGGTTGACTTTTTCAACTTAAGCTTCTAATAAAGATACTAAGTATCTCAATTCACTCTGAAACCACTCTAGACCCGAACCAACTAACCCGATATATCATAATATAACTGAAGAACACAGAAAAAGCAGAAATGGGGAAAATAGGGCTATAACTCTCAAAACGACCGGCCAGGTCGTTATATGCCTGGACAGCAGATGTCACTTTTGTGAAACTGAGAGAGAGACGCTCCTCCTCCCTCGGGAATCTGGAGAATGGGGTAAGCAGTTGTGCCCCAAATTCCTGTGGTCAGGGGACTGGGGAGGGGCGACATCCACTTATCGGGTGCCTGTGGCCGGTGGAGGAGATGTATCAGTTGTTGGCGATGAATGCACAGTTGGTATGGAGGGAGATGAAGCTGATGGTGTTATAGGTTAAGAAGCAGCTGCAATAAAGGCAGTGCTAGTTACTTGACAGTTACATTCATCCTTCATAGTAGGGATACTGGAAGGACAAATAGATGAAGGATACCTGCTAACAGGACAAGTTCAAGGATTTGTAGAAGGGAACTTCTCTTGGAAGTCATTCATGTTGCTCAAGTGTTTAGGTATGATGGTGCTTACCGTGGAAGGATCAACATCAATATCAACCTCATTATCTTTGCTTCTCTTCGGACCTCTACCGCAGACAAGACCAGAGTTCTTGAAAGATTTAGTAAAAGCGGCCATAATGGTAAGAAGATAATGGAGTCTTTTGAAGAAGATCAGAGAAAGATGAGAGCAGAAGGGAGTTATGTGCAAAAAGGATAAAAGAGCTTATGAAGTTAGAAGTGAAAAAGTTAAAATGATGAGTATAAGTATAGATATAGATGGCAGAATTTATGTCCATGATTACCTCGAGAACCAGCAAAAATATTGTTGAATCGTGGGGTAACACATGTTTGAGGTATTAAATGCAAGGAGACGTGTGTCTTATCAAGCGTCAGAAACTGTTCAGAGGGCTTCAGAAGAATTTTTCGCCAAGAAAGTAATCTTCACCCACTTTTCGGTGACACAAAGATATGTCATCGGAAAGCAAGGGGACTATCTGTATAGGGTAAAATTAGTTTATATTAAATGATCGAATAATATCATGACATGTGGAACCGAAGATAAATAAAAGATAAACCAACTAAGAACTAAGGCCGGGGACAACACCTGCAGATGGTATCGGGTAGATCCCAAAGGGAGCATAACTCCTAGGAGAAGGATGAATGTTTACCACCACATGTCATTTAATAAATAATATTCCCTAGTATTAAATGAACAGTCGTTGCAGAGAATTTTAGCATTCATGGCCTGCCGTTACACATTCATCAATGATCCCCTTTATTGTCATTTAGGAGGGACTGGATCCTAGGATCTTGTTTTCTATGTATAACTATAAATAGTGACTTCAACAACCATTGTAAGACATGAAATCTCTTGCAAATCTTATGCTATACTTTGTTCTCAAGCAAAATAATATAACTTTACTTTTTGTTCGATATTGTTCTTACTTCTGCCCTCGGAAGCACCGCTCCCAGAGCTAGGCCTGTCATTTCCTTTGATTTTAATGCTAAGTCTTATTTTTAATTTAATCTGTTTATCTTTTTGGCTCAATTCAGTTCGCTTTTCTATTAAGCACTAAATAAATTCAACTGTACCATTTTACACGTAAACACATGTATTATTGAGATTATACAATTATATATTAAGAAGAAGATGGACTATATGAATTTCGTTCCCTCTCTATATATATATATATATAGTCACTTTCCTATGGCCTAGATAATAAGGAAAGTCCAAATCCGTTCCACTTTTTTGACCTTGGACATGGTGCTAATTGCTAAATATTTGTGAAGGAGGCTCTAAAATTTATCCTTCAAATAGCTTATTATATTTCCTTTCTTTTGTTCGATCAGATGCGAAAATTTCCAAAAACACTTGCTAATTTTCTATGAATTTATAACATCTTCATGATGCCTACCCGAATAAAAATGTATATAGGATATGACCTGTATGACGTCATTGTTAGAAATTACGCCTCTTTCTGGGGATTCCTAATGCATGTGGCCCACACAATTGGTAATGTATTTAATTAAAATTATCTCCAAAAATAAGTTATTTAATCAGATACTATTGAAATAATTATTTTGAGATAATAATCGTGTTTGAGATTTTTTTTTTTTTCTTTTTTTTTGGTAAACTTACCATGTAGTTTCCTTGATGGAAGAAAATGTACATACATATGTACGTGAGTTTTATTGAGAGTTCCAATCACTTAACATTATAGTTGTATATGTGTGACATATAGTTTTCGGGTTCATTGATGCTTACATTAGGGTAGGTTGACTATATCACACCCCCTTGAGGTACGGTCCTTCACTGAACCTCGCGTGAACGCAAAATATTTTGAAGACCACACCTACTTGTTTTCCTAGCACTTAACGATAGACATAATCAGAAGACTCTTGGGTAAGTTCATTATGAGCTAGGGATTACTTGCAAATAAAGGAGATTTTTGACAGTTACTGGAACAACAGTAGCTTAGATTTATTTCTATACATACTATAATAACTTATTTACTCGCTTTAACTAAAGTTTAATATATATCATAACTAACTGAGTTTTCTTTATAAATTGTATATATTCCTCCCTAAAAGGCTCCCAAATCATGATTAACGCATTCAATTAAGACATTAAATTACATTTCTTTTCCTTTTTTCTCTCCTTCCCACTCTCCCTCTTCTTCTGCCGTCAACAACTATAAGGCAATTAAACTCTTCTTCTGCCGTCAACAACTATAAGGCAATTAACACTTCTAAGAAATTAGAGTAAGCTAATTAATAGTTCGTTCAGGGATCAGTTGCTTCATGTCTTCAATTCTTAATTTAATAAAATGCTGGAATGTTGAAATCATTTATGTTCATCATTGTAGCTTTGTGGATATCCATTGATCTGTGCGACAGAATAACTCGTTATCAATTATAAAGCAATTTCATACGCTAAACACAATTGAGATATCGTAATAAACAATTATAGACCTAAACATATTAACTTGCGTACAATTGTTTAAACGTAGAAAGGTATAGTTGAATTTATACGTGATTTCAAGACAAGTGAACTAATTTGATTCTGAAATAATATAATAATGGAAGAAATACGCAGTACTTAGCCTTGAAATGTGGATGAAATAGCAAAGATAGTGATTCCGTGAACACGGTTTTCGAACACATTAATGATGAGATCAAAAAACAAGAGAGTGAAATTGTATAAAGCTTTGTATAGAGTATCATATATGTTCTTGCCAGAAATTTCGTGTCCCTTACAATGGTAACCGAGCTCACTATTTATAGCTATGTCTAGGAAAAAAGGTCCTAGGATCATGCCCTCCTTTAATGTCAATTATGAGAGTCATTGATGAAGATGTAACATTGAGCGTAAATGCCAAATTCTTTGTAACGGACCGTCGCTCTTAATGGTGTAGTATTCCTTAGTAAATGCTACTGGGCGCAGAGCATTTAATACACTTTAATAAACATTATCCGTTTCGGTGACAAGCGCAGTGGCTGGGATCAGTCCTCAGCCATTCCATCTTGGATTTCACGTGTGCTCCTTTTAGTCAGCCACGCGTCATATCATATTTTACCCTATACAGATAGTCCCCCTGTTTTTCGGTGACATAACTTTGTATTATCGAAAAGTTGGTAGAAATACCTTTTTGGCGGGAATTACTATAATTCCCTCTAAAGGTCTCTGACAGTTGATTAGACGCACGTCTCTCCGTATTTAATACCCCGAACACGCGTTATCCCATGATTCAGCACAACTTTAGTCGGTTATCGAGGTAATCATGGCCATGAATTTAGCCGCCAAAATTTTACTTATATGGAACTTTCTTTTCCTTTGCGTTTCACAATTGCTTGAGCTTCTAATTTGCATCCTTGGTTTCCATCTTTTTTCTAATTTTCTTCAAACACAAACTCTTTACCTTCTTCCTTTCCAATGGCTTCTTCCTCCAAACGTGGTGGTTCTACGAAGAATAAGAACAAAATCGAGGATTTCGTTCCTCCAACAATGGATTCCATCATCCCAAGAAGGCTTTGTACTTCGAAGAATTTTAAAGAGAAATTTCCTACTGCTAACCCTCGTACATGGACTGTTAGTAGGTACCCTTCTTCCATTCGTCCTTCCAGTATTCCGGTTGTGAAGGAGGATTGCCGCTGTAATGAGTTAGAAATCATCGCTCCTGATCTATTGGAGCGAGTGACCCTTCCCAAGAAAGGTTTTACATACTTTTTCACGTATCCCTTTACTTTGGGTGCGTTTTCTTTGAGCGGAGAGCTTGATTCCATGATTGTGGAGTTTTGCCTTTACTACCAGGTATATTTGGCATAGGTAAGTCCTTCAGTGTGGAGAACGATCGCCTGCCTCCGACGCTTGTGCCAAGAAACTGAGGAGGAGCTAACCTTAGCTCATGTGATGAATTTCTATTCCCCCAAAATCTTCAACGGGAGAGTGATAAACCTTTGCAACCGTGAACACCATGCTTTATTGTCTAGCATGGATGATGACAACGACCGTGGGTGGATGGAGCGGTTCATTGTAGTTTCCACCAATGACATCATTCCGACAACGACTTTATCCTTTCCGGTCGCTTGGAGCTGCACTCGTAAGTTCTTTGTATAATATTCCTCTTACTAGATATTCTTCTATGGTTGTATCATCACTTTACCCTTCGCATATTTCAGCAACTCGATGGCTCCTACCGGTGTTGGAAGGTTTGAACCGATGGGTTCAGAAGATTTTGGATGTCACAAAGCCCGAAACTCGTTCGTGAGAACTACCCTTAAATACGAGTGGAAGGCCAAAAATCGCGGTAACTCTAATTTACCTTGCTTCCATTCTTGTATATGAAGTACTTGGTTTAACCCTTCTGACTTTATTCATGGAATTAGGTCTACCTGCGGACTCTGTTGCTGTCCCCGAGGAGGACTTTCTGGGTAATCATGTTGATGCTTCAGGAAGCACTTATCGAACAGGTATCTCCGGGCCTGTTGCGGGTGCAAATATTTCTTTACGGAGTCCCGGCCGGAGGATAAACAAACAAAGAGAAGACGCTCCTTCGCGGCCGGGGAAAAGAATAAAAGTGAAAAGGTTGATACCACCGAATCATCTTCGCTGGCAATGATGACTGGTCCTCCTTTTAGGCCGGTCATAGACACCGTGATGATTGATAATGATGAAGAAGCTCTTGATGAGGGAGCTTCTTTACATAGAAGGCGACGATCCTCATCATCTCAATAGGATGCTCGACCTGTTAAGATAGTTACACCAACTTAATACGATGTCTCGGCACTTTGGGGAGAGTCTGATTTGGTAGAATATGTCAACTCCCGTTTTCGGGCCCCAATTACTGCAACCGGTGTTGTGTGGTTGAGTACTAGGTCATTGCCATCTTTGGTTGGCGAGCATCAAACAACCAGCACTACATTTGATGCAGCTGCTTCTTATTCTTCAACTCCTTCAGCTTCATCTCCGCCTTCACCAACACCAGTAACTGCTACATCATTTCCATCTTCGTCTACTCTTCCACCAGCGGTTGCTACACCATCTCCATCGGCCGCACCTGACTATGAAGAAAGTGTTCCTCTTCCACAGTCCCTAGTTCATGGGAACTTGGGGCAAAATTATGTTGCTCCTTTTGAAGATCCACAAAGGAGGAGGAATATTACTTTTTCGGTCTCTACTGGGTACAACCTGCTATCACGGCCGGTGGAGCTTGCTAATTACCTGAAGCCTTTGGCTTCAAACAAATATTGGAAAACGATTCAAACACTCTCAAGTGAGTGTTTGTTGAACAATGCTATGCATAATGTCTCGGCAGTACATTCCTTCTTTCCACTAGTATTTCTTCTACTTTTGAACAAATGTATTCCATCTTAGTTTTTCCTCTTCTTATTGTTGTTCAATTCACGATTTACTATGTGTAGTCTCAGATGCCTTTTCTTTGAAGCATTTTGGTTCCTAGTATTATTCCTTTTACGTGAGGGTTTTTATGACTATTTGTGTGAGTTTCCCTTTTACATGAGGATCTCTATGAATATTGGCGCAGTTTCCCATTTACATGAGGGTTTCTATGAATATTTGCGCAAGTTTGCTTTTTGCGTCCTTTTCATATGCAGCTTCGGGTGTATTTTTCCCCGATGGAATTTTGGATTTCGGTCATTGATTCTTCCGAAACCAACCCTTTAACGTGAGGGTTTTATAAGAGAGGGCCCTCTTATATTTACGGTGCTCTTGAAGAGGACGTCTCCTGTTCATTACGGCAGTAACATTTGAAGTACTTCTTTAACTTTCAAATGACAAAGTTAGCTCATAGTTCAGATAAGAAATAGATAAAAGCAAAAGGATTTCATTTTATTCATTCTATTTTCAGAAATTACATAAGCATTTTGCTATGCAGAAAAGAAATTGCCATTACTTGTGGCTATATTGTACAACTTGTTTCTCTGGGGCTGGTTGCGCAGCCCCCGGTCCCGATGATACATTTTGTTTCCGAATTTTTGTTCCCGGTTGATGTGGCAGTCATTGTTGTCGTATCCTTATATCATTTCCCTCCAGTGTTTCAATGCAAAGAATGCGAATTGGAACACTGAAAGTTTTGTATCTTCGAAGGTCCCACCAATGAATTGCTAGGTAATCCTTCTCTCGGTAACATATCTTGTTTACCCTTAGGAATTCATGCTATGGAGAAAAAGAACATCTAATAGTCCTATTGCGGGTTGTGCCCATGAACGGTTGGGTAACCTCTGTTCGGTAGCAAACTTAACTTCCCGGTGGGAATTTGCTATCGAACCAAAGATTACTTAATCGTCCCCGAGTAGATGCTTGTTCGTTTGCCTTACTATCAAAGGTCTTATTGGTGCTGTCTTCGTAGTATGCTTTCCATCCCTACCTTGTTAAAAACCTTGCCAAAAAAATCCAATTGGCACAAAAACGAAACGAAGGGAAAAATAATGCAGCACATACTTTCTGTTTGAGTATTGTCCATCAACAATAATATCTTTTGAGGTGTGCCACATTCCAGTTGCTGGGCAACTTTTTTCCATTCTGGTTCTCCAACTCGTATGAACCTTTCCTAGTGACAGCTGAAATCCGGTAAGGGCCTTCCTACGTTGGACCTAGCTTTCTCGTGTTGAGCTCCCGGGTATTTTGTGTTACTTTTCTTAGAACCAAGTCTCCTACTTTGAAAAAATGTAAGTTGTCTCTCCAATTCTAATATCGCTCCATCCTCTGCTTTTGAGTTGCCATTCTTACATGCGCCAAGTCCCTGCATCCCCCGAGCAGTTCCAAGTTGATTAGCATTGCTTCGTCATTTGATTCTTCGTTTGTGTGAGAATATCTCAAAGTGGGTTCACCCACTTCAACCGGGATTAGGCTTCAGCACCGTACACGAGGGAAACAATATTTTCTCCTATACTTGATTTGTCCCATAGGACTCCAGGCAACTCTTCGAGCCATTTGCCTTTTGCTGCTTCCAACCTTTTCTTGAGGTTTTGAATGATCACTTTGTTTGTTGACTCCGCTTGACCGTTTGTGCTCGGATGATAAGGTGAGGATGTGATTCTCTTTATTTTCAGGTCTTCGAAGAACATTGTAACTTTTGCACCGATAAGTTGTGGCCTATTGTCGCATGTTATCTCTTTTGGTATTCCGAACTTGCAAATTATATTTTCCCATAGGAAATCGACCACTTCGCGTTCTCCGATTTTCTGATACGAACCTGCTTCCACCCATTTAGAAAATTAATCAGTCAAAATTAAAAGAAACCTTACCTTTCCGGAAGCCGGTGACAGCGGTCCGATGATGTCCATCCCCCATATCATGAATGGCCATGGGGACAGAACCGAATGTAAGGGTTCTGCCGGTTGATGTACTAGTGATACGTAGAGTTGGCACTTATCACATTCTTGTACCAAATCTTTGGCGTCTTGTTCCATGCGAGGCTAGCAATATCCTGCCCGTACAAATTTCAGCACCAAAGACTCTACGCTTAAGTGATTGCCACATATTCCTTGTGGATTTCTCTCATCACATAGTCAGCTTCTTACGCTCCTAAACACCGGGCCAGCGGGCCTTTGAAAGATTTTCTATACAATTGTCCTTTCCTGAAGCTATAACATGTACCTTGGTGCGTAACACCCGTGATGCTTTGGGATCGTCGGGCAACGTTTCGTGCTCGAGGTAGTTGATTATTTTGTTCCTCCAGTCCCAGGCCATACTAGCCGAATTCACCTCATAGTAACTATCCGTATCAAGGATGGAGCTCATCAGTTGTACCACCATTCCGGAATCCGATCCTTTTATTTTCGTCGATATACCTATGTTTTCTAATGCATCCGCTTCTGCATTATCCTCTCTGGGGATATGAGTTATTGACCACTCACGGAATCGTGCCAAAAGAGCCTGGACCTTTACCATGTATTGTTGCATACGTTCTTCTTTGGTATCAAAGATCCCATAAACCAGATTTACCACCAGCTGTGAGTAGCATTTGATTTCTATAACCTCAGAATCAAGTCCCCGGGCCAATTCGAGCCCTACAATCAAAGCTTCATACTCTGCTTCATTGTTAGTTAAAGGGATCGTGCTGATGGCTTGCCTTAAGGTTTCCCCCGAAGGCGTGATTAAAACTATTCTGAGCCCGAGCCCGTTTACATTTGAGACTCCATCCGTAAATAAGGTCCAAACCCCTGATGCCGATTCTGACACCATTACTGCCTCTTTGGTTGCCAGAGATAGCAGTCCTGGACTAAAATCGGCCATAAAGTCAGCCAAGACTTGTGACTTAATTGCAGTCTTCAGTTTATATTCTATGTCGAATTCACTCATTTCGACGGCCCATTTGGCCAATCTGCCCAAGAGTTCGGGTTTATGAAGGATCTTCTGCAACGGGAAAGTAGTCACTACACTTATTAGGTGGCATTGGAAATGGGGCCTCATCTTTCGAGCGGCGACTACGAGAGCTAAGGCTAGTTTTTCTAAATGTGGGTAGCGAGTTTCTGCTCCCGCTAAAATTTTGCTAACGTAATAAATAGAAAACTGCGTACCTTCGTCCTCCCCGACTAAAACCGCACTTACCGCAACTTCTGAAACGTGAGGTAGACTAGCAATGCTTCGCCTTCTTTTGGTTTCAAAAGCAATAGAGGACTTGATAAGTACTTCTTCAGGTCCCTCAAAGCCTGCTGGCACTCCGGCGTCCATTCAGAATCTTTCTTCTTTTTGAGCAATGGAAAGAAGCGATGACATTTTTCCAACGGCCGGGAAATGAACCTGCTCAAAGTTGCTAACCTTCCTGTGAGTCTTTGGACTTCCTTCATGTTTTTTAATTGATCCGGGATATTGTCTATGGCCTTTATTTTGTCTGGGTTTACTTCAATTCCCCATTGTGAGACTAGAAATCCTAGGAACTTACCGGAGCTAACCCCGAACACGCAATTCTCGGGGTTAAGTTTCATTGTTATGCTTCCTCAGGATATCGAATGTTTATTGCAAATGCTTAAGGTGGTCACCTGCATTCAAACACTTAACGAGCATATCTTCTATATAAACTTCCATGGTTTTTCCTATTTGCTTTTCAAACATCTTATTTACGAGTCGTTGATAAGTGGCTCCGGCGTTTTTCAACCCGAAAGGCATTACATTGTAATAATATGTACCGAAATATGTTATAAATGAAGTCTTTTCCTGATCTTTCGGGTTCATCTTAATTTGGTGGTACCCGGAATAAGTATCAAGGAAACTCATTAGTTTGTGCCCGGCCGAGGCATCAATCATTTGATCGATATTTGGCAATGGAAACGAATCTTTCGGACACGCCTTATTAAGATCTTTATAGTCTACACACATACAAAATTTATTGTTCTTCTTAGGAACTACTACTACATTGGCTAGCCAGTCTGGATATCTTACCTCTTTGACCGAACCAATTTTAAGCAAGCGGGTTACCTCTTCTTTGACGAATTTATTCCTGGCCTCTGCAATAGGACGCTTCTTCTGCCGTACCGGTGGTACGTTGGGATCTAAACTCAGCTTGTGCACGGATATTTCCGTCGGATACCTGTCATATCCTCGTGCGACCATGAAAAACAATCAACGTTAATTTTAAGGAATTCAATAAAACCAGACCTGAGCTTGGCATGCAGTCTTGTCCCCAAGTGAAATTTTCTTTCTAAGAATTCTTCAAACAATGCCACTTGCTCTAGTTCCTCTGTTGGATTTCGTTGCGTCCGTTTCTTCTGGAACTTGGTAATATCTCGGCACCTGATATTATTCTAACGATTCTGCCCCTGGAATAATCTCTTCTAACTCGGAAGTAGGTGTTGATTCCTATAATTGTTATCTCGTGTGCTCATTCCCATTGCTACTATAAACTGAGATTGCATTCATCTCCCTCGCTGCCGGTTGGTCACCTCTTACCTGCTTGATTCCTTCGAGCGTCAAAAACTTCAGCAATTGGTGATACGTTGAAGATACAACTTTCATCTCGTGTAACCATGGCCTTCCTAAGATGATGTTGTATGCCATATCTCCATCCACTACTTCGAAANCATTCATCTCCCTCGCTGCCGGTTGGTGACCTTTTATCTGCTTGATTCCTTTGGGTGTCGGAAACTTCAGCAATTGGTGATACGTCGAAGGTACATCTTTGATCTCGTGTAACCATGGCCTTCCTAAGATGATGTTGTATCCCATATCACCATCAACTACATCGAAGAGAGTTGTTTTCATTACTCCTTCAGCATTCGTGAGCAGCAAGATCTCTCCCCGGGTCATCACGCTTGCAAGGTTGAATCCAGCGAGGAGTTTTGTTGCCGGAATAATGGTTCCGGTGAGCTTAGCTTGTTCCAATACTCTTCATTGTATGATATTTGCCGAACTTCCTGGATANTTATTTTGTCTGGGTTTACTTCAATTCCCCATTGTGAGACTAGAAATCCTAGGAACTTACCGGAGCTAACCCCGAACACGCAATTCTCGGGGTTAAGTTTCATTGTTATGCTTCCTCAGGATATCGAATGTTTATTGCAAATGCTTAAGGTGGTCACCTGCATTCAAACACTTAACGAGCATATCTTCTATATAAACTTCCATGGTTTTTCCTATTTGCTTTTCAAACATCTTATTTACGAGTCGTTGATAAGTGGCTCCGGCGTTTTTCAACCCGAAAGGCATTACATTGTAATAATATGTACCGAAATATGTTATAAATGAAGTCTTTTCCTGATCTTTCGGGTTCATCTTAATTTGGTGGTACCCGGAATAAGTATCAAGGAAACTCATTAGTTTGTGCCCGGCCGAGGCATCAATCATTTGATCGATATTTGGCAATGGAAACGAATCTTTCGGACACGCCTTATTAAGATCTTTATAGTCTACACACATACAAAATTTATTGTTCTTCTTAGGAACTACTACTACATTGGCTAGCCAGTCTGGATATCTTACCTCTTTGACCGAACCAATTTTAAGCAAGCGGGTTACCTCTTCTTTGACGAATTTATTCCTGGCCTCTGCAATAGGACGCTTCTTCTGCCGTACCGGTGGTACGTTGGGATCTAAACTCAGCTTGTGCACGGATATTTCCGTCGGATACCTGTCATATCCTCGTGCGACCATGAAAAACAATCAACGTTAAGTTTAAGGAATTCAATAAAACCAGACCTGAGCTTGGCATGCAGTCTTGTCCCCAAGTGAAATTTTCTTTCTAAGAATTCTTCAAACAATGCCACTTGCTCTAGTTCCTCTGTTGGATTTCGTTGCGTCCGTTTCTTCTGGAACTTGGTAATATCTCGGCACCTGATATTATTCTAACGATTCTGCCCCTGGAATAATCTCTTCTAACTCGGAAGTAGGTGTTGATTCCTATAATTGTTATCTCGTGTGCTCATTCCCATTGCTACTATAAACTGAGATTGCATTCATCTCCCTCGCTGCCGGTTGGTCACCTCTTACCTGCTTGATTCCTTCGAGCGTCAAAAACTTCAGCAATTGGTGATACGTTGAAGATACAACTTTCATCTCGTGTAACCATGGCCTTCCTAAGATGATGTTGTATGCCATATCTCCATCCACTACTTCGAAAAGAGTTGTTTTCATTACTCCTTCAGCATTCGTGAGCAGCAAGATCTCTCCCCGGGTCATCACGCTTGCAAGGTTGAATCCAGCGAGGAGTTTTGTTGCCGGAATAATAGTTCCGGTGAGCTTAGCTTGTTCCAATACTCTTCATTGTATGATATTTGCCGAACTTCCTGGATATACTAGAACACGCTTAATTTTAAAATCTAACACATTTAAAGATATTACAAGTGCATTGTTTTGTGGTAACAGCAATCCGTCTGCGTCTTCCTCTGTGAAAGTGATATCATCCTCTCGGAGTCTTTTGATGTGAGTTATCTATATTTTAGTCTTCTTTGCCTCCGAAAAGGTGACCCCATTAATTTTGTTCCCCACAAAGATTATGTTGATCGTCTAGCGTGGGAGTTCTTCTCCTGCTTTCGAAGATTTCGCGTTGTTGCGACCATAATTGTTCTTAGCTCGATCACTCAAGAATTCTCGGAGATGACCATTCTTTAATAGCATTGCCACCTCCTCCCGAAGATGTCGACAGTCCTCTGTCCGGTGACTGTTTGTCCCGTGGTATTCGCACCATAAATTGGGATCCCTCTGGCTGGAATCGGACCTCATAGATCTCAGGAAACGTGCTTCTTTAATGTTTCTCATGGCTGACACTAGTTCCACTACACTGACATTGAATTTATATTCTGATAACCTAGGGTAAGAAATATCTCGAGACCCCGATGTATGTTTATCTTGAAGTGAACTATTGTTTCGACCACGGTCAGTCCCTCTGTCAACGGTGAACTTGTTTGCTGCCCGAAAATTTTTTCCACGGCCTTCGGTATGCTCGTAGGGCAAAAATGGGCCCCTCGTAGTCCGCCTATCCGCATCGTATTCATCCTTTGATTTTTCTCTACTCTTCTCACGTCCTTTGGACGATGATTTAAAACTGGCCTGGTCATCTTCGTTCCTTATCTTCGACTCGTACCGATTGTGAACATCTGACCAGGTTGTTTCTTGAAACTCAAGCAGGCTCTCCTTCAGCTTTCGTGAAGCGTCTGAACTTCTCGAATTCAATCCTTTGGTTAATTCTTTAGCTGCCCATTCATCTGGGACAGCCGGGAGCAACATTCTTTCTTTCTGGAACCGAGTGACAAACTCTCGTAACAATTCCGATTCTCCTTGTGCGATTCTGAATATGTCGACCTTCCGAGCATGAACCTTTCTGGCCCCGGCGTGATCTTTAATGAAATAATCCGCGAGCTTCTCAAATGAATATATGGAATGCTCGGGCAATAATGAGTACCACGTTAAGGCTCCTCTCGTAAGGTTTCACCGAATTTCTTTAGCAACACATATTCAATTTTGTGAGGAGCTAGATAATTTCCTTTCACCGCCGTTGTGTAGGTGGTAATATGTTCCTGTAGGTCTAAAGTTCCATCATACTTTGAGATTAGTAATATGTTTCGTGAAAGGCTCCGAGATTAGTACTGGTGTCGCACTTGGCTTAAACGGTAATTGAACATACTTCTTCGAGTTCGGGCCTTTCAATACTGGTGGTGCACCCAGGATTTGATCCATGCAGATGTTTACTTCCCTCATGAACCGTAAAAGCTCATCTTTGAATGAATCATTCTCGTTGTTAAGACCTGATCTGCTCCGCCCAGCCCCATCAGAGCCGACTTCACCCCTGGGAGTGTTGTTATCGATTCTCTGTGTTGTTTGGTCTACGGGAACAACGGGAGGAATCGTATCGCGCCTGTTTGTATTATTCGAAGCACCTGATAGTGCCTGCTTCAATTCCGTCATAACCTAATCCTGCTGCTTGAGATGACCAAGAATGATTGCCTGTTGCTCTTGCAGGATCCTTACAGCATCCGCTACTTGCTCCTCGTCAGCATCATCGGGATTTCTTTCCCGAACCTGTCGAGGGTACCGTCTGTCATGCACCGGCGTGGCATCATTCCCCTCATTACAGGTGTCACTGATTAAGTCCTCGAAATGAGGTTGATCCCCTCGACTTTTGGGGTTGTGTGCATCATTAACAGTGTTATCTACCATTTTTGCGATTTTTTCTAAGACAAAAATAGTCAAAACACGTTAATAAAAGAGGCAATGATCAATTTAATTGCACGGCTATCTAGGCCCTACGGTGGGCGTTAAACTGTTTACCCATAAAATGGTACAGTTGAATTTATACATGGTTTCTAGATAAGTGAACTAATTTGATCCTGAAATAATATAATAATCGAAGAAATACCCAATACTTAGCCTTGAAATATAGATGAAATAGCAAAGATAGTGATTTCGTTAACATGGTTTCCAAATACAGCAATGATGGGATCAAAAAGCAAGAGAGTGAAATTGTATAAAGCTTTGTATAGAATATCATATATGCTCTTGCTAGAAATTTCGTGTCCCTAATAATGGTAACTGAGCTCACTATTTATAGCTATCTCTAGGGAAGAAGGTCCTAGGATCGTGCCCTCCTTTAATGTCAATTATGAGGGTCATTGATGAAGATGTAACGTTGAGCGTAAATGCCAAATTATTTGTAACGGACCGTCGCTCTTAATGCTGTAGAATATTCCTTAGTAAATGCTACCAGGCGCAGAGCATTTAATACACTTTTATGAACGTTATCCGTTCCGGTGACAAGCGCAGTGGCTGCGTTCGGTCCTCAACCATTCCGTCTTGGATTCCACGTATCCTCCTTTTAGTCAACCACACGTCATATCATATTTTACCCTATACAAGAATGTCTTTGTATGTATTTTTAGACGTATTTTATATGCATACAACTTAAATATACTTTTCATATAATTTAAGTACAAAAGTAATATAACTATTCATACAATATACAACTTATTTATAACTTTTTTACAATTTTCATATAATATTTATACAAAAATGATACAACAACAACATACGACTTAAATAAATTTTCATATAACTTTAATGCTCCGTACTATTTTGAAAATACAATCTATAAATGTATTTCATATGCTATTTGTATGTATTTTATATGTGACGTGTTCTTTTTCCTTTGGCGTTTCAGTCTGAAAATCCAGCCAAATCAACTATAATCGTCACCAAATACCCTTAAGATTAAGATATAAATTTCAAAGAATATTCCTAATGGTTTGCAACAACGTCCAATTCAAACAAATAGTATTCTATAAAGCATGAATTTGAATTCAAAGCTTCGGAACTTTTTAATGGCTGTCTGTAGGGGTGTACAAAGGAAACCAACAAACCAAACCAAACTAATAATCTGTGACGACCTGATAGGTCACTTTGAGTACTATCATTTATTTTCGTGTCCCGACACCTCTTATAGCTCCATTTGATGTTTCTTGATTGGCGTTCGTGGTACGTGTCATTTTGCGAAAAGTTTTTACGTAAACATTTGAAGAAAAAGTGATTTTTAGCTTAAAATGCGATTTGGGTTGACCACGGTCAACATTCTTGGTAAACAACCTCAGATCTATGTTTTGACGATTCCAGTAGGTTTGTATGATATTTTTGGACTTGTACGCACTTTTGGTTGGGGTCCGGTATGACCCGAGTGCATTTCGGCGCGTTATATGAAAAAGTATGAAAATGCGTTTTGAGTTGAAATTCTTGAGTATTGATGATCGATTCATATTATTTGATGTTATTTTGACGATTTGAGGTAGCAAGCAAGTTTTTAGGATGTTATTACACTTGTGTGCATGTTCTATTTGGAGCTCGAGGGGCTCGGGTGAGTTTTGGGTGTGTATCGGATGAGTTTTGGATAGTTTGGGATTGCTGGTGCATTCCAGTTATTGGTGTTCAGTTGCAAATCTTGCATTTGTGAGGTCTGGCTCGTATTTGCGAGCCTCGCTTTTGCGGTCAAGCTATCGCATTTGCGAGCATGGGCTGGGGACATGGTCTTCGCATTTGATAAGAAAATTGTCGCATTTGCGGACAGAGGTGATCGCATTTGCGACCATAGTGTCGCTTTTGCAATTAGGAACTGGGGGTTGGCAACTTCGCAAATGCAAAGCTTAGCCCGCATTTGCGATGAGGGGACTCCTCACATTAGCAAGACTTTTGTTGCTATTGCGACTTCTGGGGACCTGAGGAACTGAATGCATTTGTGATCAATGTTCTGTATTTGCGAACAAGTGTTCGCAAATGCGATACCTACAGCTGGGTAAAATAAGGAAAAATCGGTACTTAGCTCATTTTACACCATTTCTCAACCCCAAACACTCTAGAGGTGATTTGTGAAGAATGTTTTCTTCCCAAATTCATTGGTAAGCAACTCTAATTTATTTTCTATCAATTTCCAATTACTTTTCATGAGTTTTTAACATCAAATCTAAAAATTTCATGGTAGAAATAAGCGTTTAGGATAGAATTTAGTGATTCTGTAAAATTAAGATTTAGACCTTAAATTAAGGTTGGATTTCGAAACAAATCATATAACCGGCCACAGGGGTTAATGGGTAATCGGGTTTTTGTCTGAAACTTGAATTTTGAACAAGCGGGCCTGGGGTTGAATTTTTCAATTTCATCAAAGATTGAACCTTTTTTATTTGTGGGTAGTTTCTAAAGCTTATATTGAATTGTTTACAAAAAAATTGACTAGATTTGATTGGATCGGATACTTGTTCGAAAGGAAAAGTCGTGGTTGATTATTGAGTTGGTTGTTTAAAGAGGTAAATATCGTGTCTAACTTTGACTTAAGGTAATTATGACTTATTGGTCTATTTGTTACGTGAATTATGTGTGGGAACGGAGTATATGAGAGGTGACAAGTGCATATGCGTTGTCATGGGTTAAAGCATGTGGGTTGGGCTGTTTACCTTGAAGTCGTTATTTATTCCATGTTACATTTTGTTTCATGCCTTAATTGCTACATGTTACTTGTTATCTATGCCTTACTTGTGATCTGTTATTTAGTTTCTACGTGTTTCAATTTATTCTTTCCTCACTTAATACATGTTTACCTTCTATATGTTCATACCTGTATTAATTGTATATCTCCATTATCTCATGTTTTTACTTATTCTTATTGTCTTTGCATTAATTGTTGCCCTTTATTATGGTATTGAGATTACATGAGTCATGTAGCTATTCTTGAAATAATGAGTGGTCAAGGTTTGTGAGTACGAGGTGTTAGTTATTCTTTGTTTATACTGGTAGTTCCTTGATTATCCGTACGCTTTATTTCCCTTTTTGTGTTGAGATCCCGATGTTGGTTGTGTTGAGTTGTTTATGTTTATAAGTTGACACTAAGAACGGGTAGCGAGCCGCAACAGTATTAAAATGAATTGATAATAGGAACGGGTTGCATGCTGCAATACATATAAATATAATATTGGGATCGGGTTGCATGGCGCAACTGATATTGTTAAAAATATTGGGATCGGGTTGCTCGCTGCAACAGATATTGTATTAAATGCTGGGATCGGATTGTACACCGCAACAGAGTATGATTTGTTGTAGCTGTTTGTAGTTGTTGAGTTTTATCTCGGTACTATGATATGAGGTTTGAGATGATGTTATTCTGGGGCCCTCTAGTAGTTGACCTTCGGGTCCATTTTTATGAGTTTACTAATTAATCTATATTTCTATATTCTGTTGTTATTATTCATACAGGTTTATTGTGAGTGTCTTGTCATAGCCTCGTCACTACTTCGTTGAAGTTAGGCTCGGTACTTACATAGTACATGAGGTCGATTGTACTCATACTATACTTCTACACTTCTTGTCCAGATCCCGGTATTGGTCCTAGCGGTGCGTAGAGGAGTTCACTCGGATTGACTTGCCAGGAGACTTGAGGTAGAGCTGCTTGGAGTCCGTAGTCCCTGAAGTCCCCTACTATCTTGTTTTACTGTTATTCTAGTTTCAGGTAGTTATATCTTATTTCAGACCATGTTTGTAGTATTCTAGACTCTCATGTTCTTGAGAACGGATTTCTGGGATTAGTGTAGACCATAGTATTTATGGATTTATCATATATATTTCAGTTTTTACTAAACGTTAATTATTATTATTATTATGGTTGCTTTTAAACTGCTATAAATGATTAATAAATTAGCTAACATTGGCTTGCCTATCAAGTGGATGTTAAGCTCCATTACGGTCTCATGGTTGGATTTCGGGTCGTGACATGTTAGTATCAGAGTACTAGGTTTCATGAGTGATGATCAAGCTTAGTAGAGTCTGGAAGATTGGAACAAAGACGTCTGTATTTATCTTCTAGAGTCTATAGGGCATTAGGAAAATTTTTACTTCTTTCTTGTTTAATCGTGTAATTTTATTCTATCTTTGAGTTTGAATCATTCTTATTCTTTTTCTCTCATAGATGGTGAGGACACGCACAACATCTATAGCTGGACAGGAGCTGGAGCCCCAGGTTGCAGCCACTACTAGGGGTCGGGGTCAAGGTAAAGATAGAGGAAGAGGCAGAGCTCAGCCTAGAGCCCGCGCAGTAGCACCTATTGCAGAGCGTTTGATCGAGAAGGAAGAGGAGATCCCTACTCCAACCGTGCCAGTTGGACCAGCTCAGGTCCTAGAGGGTTTCATTGCCACCCCCATACTTAAGGATGCCCTAGTCCGCTTAGTGGGCCTTATGGAGAGTATGGTCCAGGCCAGTGAATTTCCTGTAGCACCAGCCATCTCTCAGGCTGAGAGAGGAGCCCAGACCCCGCTACTCACACTCCAGAGCAGATGTCTCCCATATATCAGACTTCGGCAGTTCCAATAGTTGGAGTAGTTTAGCCCGTTATTGCTACATAGCCCGGGAAGAGACTCGTTATGTTGTCAGAGGGTTTGAAGAGGTTGGACAAGTTCACCAAGCTCTTTCAAATTCATTTTGGTGGTACAGCTTTTGAGTACCCACAAGATTACTTGGACCGTTGCCACGAGATGTTGCACAACATGAGTATTGTGGAGTCCAATAGAGTTGACTTCACAGTGTTTCAGATGACCAATTCTGCCAAGAGATGGTGGCAGGACTATGTTCGAGGCAGACCAGCAAGTTCACCTTCACTCACTTGGGATCAGTTTTCACAGCTATTCTTGGAGAAGTTAATCCTTTTTACTTTGAGAGAGGACTACCGTAACTAGTTTGAGTGCCTCCAGTAAGGTGGCATAACTGTTACCTAGTACGAGACCAGATTTGTGGACCTATCTTGCCATGCAGCTGTCTTGATCCCTAATGAGAGGGAGAGGGTGAGGAGATTAATATATGGCCTTACTTATGGTATCAGGTTGCATATGGAAAGAGATACTGAGGATGATATTAATCCACGCCCAATCCGCACTCAATAGTGTGTGGAAACGGTCGTTGGAAGAATAGTACCCAACAAGAGTCGGGGTTGATTTCCACAGGGAGTTACTAGGGGTGTTAGAAGTATACACTTGACGAAAGTGAATGGAATAACTAAATTGCACTTCCACGAAAGGTTTTGATTTCTAATTCTAATTTTACTCTAGCAATTATAAGCTAAGAAAAGAAACTAGAAGTGAATGATTATTTTTGGTGTTTTTTCAAATAATTAAAAAGCATAGGATGTGATCATAACCTAGGTGTTCGCCTAATGGGTTAAATACGTTAATACTTGTTTTATTGATTGGGGTGTATTATAGCTCTCAACTCTATGTCAAAGAGTGATTTTGCCTAATTTCGCTTTCTCAAGTCAAAATGGGTATTAAACAAAATAGTTGATATGAGCTCAAGTCAGGTTCTCACTATCTCTAGTTTGAACCCTTTAATTAGGCTAATCAAACACTCAATTAACCCAATTCCTTGTTAGCCAAGTTATCCTAGACTAGTTCCATCTTTCTCAAGTAGAGACTAAGTCAAAAAGGCATGAATCAATATTTACAACCATTAATTCTAAAATTAAAGCATAAACTAAGCTAAATAATCAACACCCAATCATTGCACACTAGGGTTGGGTCACAACCCTAGTAAGAGTCTAGCTACTCATAGTGACAATTGAAGAAAATAAAGAAGAAATGTTAATTAAACTCATAATCTAAAATTAAAATAATAAAATACAATGTTTAAACACTAAAATAGTCACAAACTTCCTAAAATGGCAAAATGTGTATTAAACAAAATAGTTGATATGAGCTCAAGTCGGGTTCTCACTATCTCTAGTTTGAACCCTTTAATTAGGCTAATCAAACACTCAATTAACCCAATTCCTTGTTAGCTAAGTTATCCTAGACTAGTTCCATCTTTCTCAAGTAGAGACTAAGTCAAAAAGGTATGAATCAATATTTGCAACCATTAATTCTAAAATTGAAGCATAAACTAAGCTAAATAATCAACACCCAATCATTGCACACTAGGGCTGGGTCACAACCCTAGTAAGAGTCTAGCTACTCATAGTGACAATTGAAGAAAATAAAGAAGAAATGTTAATTAAACTCATAATCTAAGATTAAAATAATAAAATAAAATGTTTAAACACTAAAATAGTCACAAACTTCCTAAAATGGCAAAATGTGACGGCTACAGCAGCTCAAACTTCGAAACTTGACCTAAATATGTGAAACTCATCTATTTATAGTGGCCCAAAATTCACTCACAAAAATGCCCCTCAGGAGGTTCTGTGGCTTCACAATTCCAAGTGCGGTCCGTAGATTTCTTCAGTTGGCAAGATCTTGGATTCTGCAGCTGCACAATTCCGGATTGCGGCTGTGAAGCATCTTCTGCGGTCACACAATTCTTGTGCGGTCCGCACTTCAGCAAGGCATCTTGGTCTTTTTAAAACTCTATGAACTTTGAATCATTTGTCAGTGCAGGCCTTGTTTTGCGGTCCGTACTTTCTTCTGCAGACCGCACTTCTTTATTTCTGTGCCCTTTCTTGCCTTGTTATTCAGAACACTCCTTTTTGAGTCGGAATTCATCATGGGAGACCAAACTTCCAACATTCTTGCAATTTGCACACTTTTATTAGTTTCAGGAACATAAATCAATACTTTCGGACTAAAACAAAAGCAAAAATGTGCTAATAAGTAATCAAAATCTCCATTTACATATAGCGTGCTTATTTGGTCACTATCGGGAGATATGAGACCAGGGTAGACCTTCTATTACTTGATATGGTGGATTTTGCTGTGATCTTGGGCATGGATTGGTTGTCACCTTATCTTGCTAGTTTGAAATGTCATGCCAAAACTGTGACATTAACTACGACGGGATTTCCTCGAATTGAGTAGAGGGGGACTCCTGCCATTCTACTAGCAGGGACATTTCATATGTGAAAGCTCGGCGTTTGATCAAAAAGGGGTATTTGGAATATTTAGCCTATATCTGTGATCCTAGTGTGGAGGTTCCTTCCATAGATTCGATACCAATTGTGCGCGAGTTCCCAAAGGTGTTTCCTACAGTTTTGTCGGGGATGCCACCCGACAGAGATATCGACTTCTGCATTGACTTCGGGCAGTTAGCCCATTTCTACCCCACCGTACCATATGGCCCCAGTTAAGTGGAAAGAATTGAAGGAGCAGTTGCAGGATTTGCTTGATAAAGGATTCATTATACCGATTTTCTTGCCTCGGGGTACACTGTTATTGTTTGTGAAGAAGAAGGACAGAACGATGAGGATGTGTATAGATTATCGACACTTGAACAAAGTCACTATCAATAACAAGTATTTGTTGCCAAGGATTGATGACTTGTTTGATCAACTTCAGGGTTCCAAGATTGACTTGAGATCTAGCTAACATCAGTTGTAGATTAGGGCATTGGATGTCCCTAAAATAGCTTTTCGGACTCGGTATGGTCACTATGAGTTCATAGTGATGTCATTTGGCTCGACTAATTACCCAGCAGTCTTTATGGATTTAATGAACTAGGTATTCAAGCCCTATCTGGATTCTTTTGTAATCGTCTTCATTAATGATATTTTGGTTTACTCCCGAAGTCGAGAGGAACATGAGCAACATCTTTGGATCGTACTTCAGACTTTGAGGGATGTCAATTATATGCCAAGTTTTTGAAGTGTGAGGTCTGGTTGGACTCGGTTGCCTTTTTGGTCCATGTTACATCTTTTGAGGGAATTAAGGTGGATCCTAAGAAGATTGAGGCAGTTCAGAACTGGCCTAGACCTACTTCAGCTACAAAGATTCAGAGCTTTTTGGGGTTGGCGGGTTATTATCGCCGGTTCGTGGAGGGATTTTCATCTATCTCAGCCCCATTGACCAAGTTGACCCAGAAGGGTGCTCTTTTCAGATGGTCAGATGACTGTGAGATGAGCTTTCAGAAGCTCAAGATTGCATTGATCACAACCCCAATGTTGGTGTTGCCTACAGTTTCGGGATTTTACAGCGTGTATTGTGATGCATCGCGTATTGGGGTTGGCGTGGTATTGATGCTGGATGATAAGGTGATTTCCTACGCGTCTTGACAGTTGAGAATTCATGAGAAGAACTACCATGTGCATGATTAAGAGTTGGCAACCACTGTTCACGCGTTCAAGATTTAGAGGCTCTATCTCTACGGCGTTCCATGTGAGGTCTATACCGACCATCGGAGTCTCCAACACTTGTTCAAGCAGAAAGATCATAATTTGCGGCACTGAAAATGGTTGGAGTTGCTAAAAGACTATGTTATCACCATATTATATCATCTGGGGAAGGACAATATAGTGTCCGATGAATTGAGTAGGAAGGCTAAGAGCATGGGCAGTTTGGCATATTTAGTGGTAGTGGAAAGGCCACTAGCTATGGATGTTCAGGCTTTGGCCAACCGATTCGTGAGATTGGATGTTTCAGAGCCTAGCCAAGTTCTTGTTTGTATTGTGGCAAAGTCATCGTTGTTGGAGCGTACCAAGGCTCACCAGTTTGATGATCCTCACTTGCTGGTATTGAAGGACATGGTGTAGTGGGGTGGTGCTAAAGAGGTTTTGATTGGAGATGATGGTGTTATGCGGCTTCAAGGCCGGATTTGTGTTCCAAATATTGATGGGTTGAGAGAGTGATCCTTGAGGAGGCCCACAGGTCATGCTATTCCATTCACCTATGTGTCCCAAAGATGTATTGTGACTTGAAACAACACTATTTGTGGCGAAGAATGAAGAAAGATATTGTTGCTTATGTCTCTCGTTGTTTGAATTATCAACAGATAAAGTATGAGCATCAGAAACCGGGTGGATTGACTCAAAGATTAGAGATATCGGAGTTGAAGTGGGAGCGCATCACTATAGATTTTGTGGTAGGCTTACCTCAAACCTTGAGAAAAATATGACGCAATCTGGGTTATTGTGGACCGATTGACTAAGTCCGCACACTTCATTCCGGAGATAACTTCCTATTCTTCATAGCAGTTGGCTCAGATTTACATCCGGGAGATTATCCACCTGCACGATGTTCCCTTTTCCATTTTTTTTACCAAGACAGGCAGTTCACATCGCATTTTTGAAGAGCCGTGCAGTGCGAGTTAGGTGTGTGGGTCGAGCTGTGTACCGTATTTCATCTTGAGACGGATGGATAGTCCGAGCGCACTATTCAGATCTTGCAAGACATGTTACGTGCCTGTGTTATTGATTTTGTAGGTTCATGGGACCAGTTCTTACCGCTCGCATGGTTCGCCTACAACAACAGCTATCAGTCGAGCATCTAGATGGCTCCGTTCGAGGACTTATATGGGAGGGATGTCCGCCTCTGATTGGTTGGTTTGAGCCCGGTAAGGCTAGATTGTTGGGCACTGATTTGGTTTGTGATGCTATGGAGAAGGTTAAGGTAATTCAGAAGCGACTTCGTACAACTCAGTCCATGCATAAGAGTTATGCAAACCGTAAGGTTCGAGATATAGCTTACATGGTGGGTAAGAAGGTTCTTCTCCGAGTGTCGCCTATGAAGGGCGTGATGCGGTTTGGGAAGAAGGGCAAGTTGAGCCCGAGGTTTATTGGCTCGTTTGAGGTCTTGAAGAGAGTTGGGGAGGTTGCTTATAGGCTTACATTTCCTCCTAGCCTAGCAGGGGTACATTCAATATTTCACATTTCCATGCTTCGGAAGTACCATGAGGATAGATCGCATGTTTTGGACTTCAGCATGGTACAACTTGATGAAAATTTGACTTATGAGGAAGAGTCAGTGGTTATTCTAGACCGGTAGGTTTGTAAGTAGAGATCGATGAGTTTTCCTTTAGCTAAAGTGCAATGGAGAGGTCAGCCGATTGAGGATGCTACGTGGGAGTCCTAGTTCGATATGCAAAGTAGATACCCCCACCTTTTTACCAGTCCTGGTAATTTTCTATGTCCGTCCGAGGACGAATGTTTCTTTTAGAAGTGGAGGATGTGATGACCCGATAGGTCATTTTGAGTACTAGTATTAATTTTTGTGTTCCAAGACCTCTTATAGCTCCATTTGATGTTTTTTGATTTGCGTGTGTGGTCCATATCATTTTCCAAATTATTTTACGTAAATTTTTGAAGAAAAAATAATTTTGGCTTAAAATAAGATTTGGGTTGACAACGGTCAACATTCTTGGTAAATGACCTCAGATCGGTATTTGGTTGATTCTGATAGGTTCGTATGATGTTTTTAGACTTGTGCAGACTTTTGGTTGGGTTCCGGGGCGACCTGAGCACATTTCGGCGCGCTATGTGAAAAATTGTGAAAATGAGTTTTGAGTTAAAATTCTTGAGTTTTGATGATCAATTCGTGTTATTTGTAGGATGTGATCAATGTTTCGCATTTGCGGACATTTGCGAACAAGTGTTTGCAAATGCGATACCTGCAACTGGGTAAAAGAAGAAAAATTTGGGACTTAGCTCATTTTACTCCATTTTTTAACCCCAAATACTCTAGAGGGGATTTTTGAAGAAACTTTTCTTCCCAATTTCATTGGTAGGCAACTCTAATTCATTTTCTATCAATTCCCTATTACTTTTCACTAGTTTTTAATATCAAATCTAGGAATTTCATGGTAGAAATTAGGCGTTTTGGGTAGAATTTAGGGATTTTGTAAAATTGAAGTTTATACCTCAAATTGAGGTCGGATTTCAAAACAAATTACATAACCGTACTCGGGGGTTAATGGATAATTGGATTTTGGTCCGGATCTCAGATTTTGACTAAGTAGGCCGGGGGTTGACTTTTGTTGACTTTTTCAATTTCAACAAAGATTGAACCTTTTTCATTCGTGGGTAGTTTCTAAAGCTTATTTTGAATTATTGAACGATATTTGACTAGATTTGATGGTTTTGAGGCTTATTTGAAAGGAAAAGTCGTGGTTGATTGTTGAGTTGGTTGCACAAAGAGGTAAGTTTCGTGTCTAACTTTGACTTGAGAGAATTAGGACTTGTTATTTGTTACGTGAATTATATGTGAAAACGGCGTATATGTGAGGTGACGAGTGCATATGCACTATAATGGGTTAAAGCATGCGGGTTGGGTTATTTACCTTTACATCGTTATTTATTCCATGTTATATTTCGTTTCATGCCTTAATTGCTACATGTTCTTACTTGTTATCCATGCCTTACTTGTTATCTGTTATTAATTGCTACTTGTTTCAATTTATTCTTTTCTCACTCAATACGTTCTTACCTTCTATATGTTCCTACTTGTATTAATTGTATATCTCCATTGTCCCATGTTTTTACCTGTTCTTATTGTCTTTGCATTACTTGTTGTCCTTTATTATGTTATTCTGATTATATGAGTCATGTAGTTATTCTTGAAATGATGAGTTTTCAAGGTTTGTAAGTACGAGGTATTGGTTGTTTTGTACTCTTTATTTCCCCTTTTGTGTTGAGATCCCGATGTTGGTTTTGTTGAGTTGTTTATGTTTATGAGTTGACATTGAGAACGGGTTGCGCGCCGCAATAGTATTGAAATAAATTGATAATGGGAACGGATTGCATGCCGCAACAGATATTAATACAATATTGGGATCGGGTTGCACGCAGCAACAAATATTGTGATAAATGTTAGGATCGAGTTGCACGCCGTAACAGATATTATGTTAAATGTTGGGATCGGGTTGCGCGCCGCAATAGTATTGAAATAAATTGATAATGGGAACGGATTGCATGCCGCAACAGATATTAATACAATATTGGGATCGGGTTGCACGCAGCAACAAATATTGTGATAAATGTTAGGATCGAGTTGCACGCCGTAACAGATATTATGTTAAATGTTGGGATCGGGTTGCGCGCCGCAATAGTATTGAAATAAATTGATAATGGGAACGGATTGCATGCCGCAACAGATATTAATACAATATTGGGATCGGGTTGNGCCGCAATAGTATTGAAATAAATTGATAATGGGAACGGATTGCATGCCGCAACAGATATTAATATAATATTAGGATCGGGTTACACGCAGCAACAAATATTGTGATAAATGTTAGGATCGAGTTGCACGCCGTAACAGATATTATGTTAAATGTTGGGATCGGGTTGCACGCAGCAACAAATATTGTGATAAATGTTAGGATCGAGTTGCACGCCGTAACAGATATTATGTTAAATGTTGGGATCGGGTTGCGCGCCGCAATAGAGTATGATGTATTATAGTGGTTTGTAGTTATAGAGTTTTATCTCGGTACTGTGATATGAGGTTTGAAATGATGTTATTCTTGGGCCCTTTGGTAGTTGACCTTTGGTTGCGTTTTTATGAGTTTACTTCTTTATCTATATTTCTGTATTCTGTTGTTATTATTCGTACAGGTTTATTGGGAGTGTCTTGTCATAGCTTCGTTACTACTTCGTGGAGGTTAGACTCGGCACTTACAGAGCACATGGGGTCAGTTCTACTCATATTACACTTTTGCACTTCCTGTGTAGATCCTGATATTGGTCCTGGCGGTGCCTAGAGGAGTTCGCTCGGATTGACTTGCCAAGAGACTTGAGGTAGAATTGCTTGGCGTTCAAAGTCACTGAAGTCCCTTTCTATCTTATTTTGCTGTTATTCTAGTTTCA
>AWOL01S0078710.1:11730-24657 GCA_000715115.1 Nicotiana otophora | reverse complement strand
GTTGGGGTGGGTGGAAAGTTCTAATTTTGCTACTTTTTTATTATTCTGATCTTTGTTGTTATTATTATTATTATTATTATTATTATTATTATTATTATTATTATTATAAGATGAAGAACTATCAAATAAAATTCAAAATTCAAATTGAGGAACGAAATCATTTGGCATGAATTGATATTTATTCCAAAATATAAGAAATTGTTTTATATGTTTGTTTAAAAGTTGAGAAGATTGTTAAGATTTGGGTCAATTTGGGCGAGTTGGGTTAAAACTCATTGTTTAAGCCATCTTGACCCAACCAATCTTAACTCAAGTGAACTTTGGGCAGGGTTGGGCAAAGACCCATTTAATGAGCCAGCCCATCATTACTAGCCCAAAGACATCCCAAATAGCCCATTTGCCACCCCTACATGTGATGGGATGTTCAAGTTGGATGTTGAGATGAATAAAATTTCTTCTAGTTCTGTTTTCTTCTACTAATTTTTGGCATGCTTGTTTGTGTTATATTAATAATCATTATGTAGTAGTCATGAGTAGTTTAGGATTAATTCCAATAATTAAAAAGAATTTTAAAAAGTATGAGGATTATAGTAAAGCCAAAATAACTAAAAGGCCTCATTCACAAGTTGAAAGAAAAATTAAATTATTAGAATTGGTTCACACCGGTATTTGTAAACTTGGAGGAATTTTAACTCATAGAGAAAAAAGATATTTTATCACTTTTATTGATGATTTATCTAAGTATACATATGTTTACTTAATGAAAAATAAAAGTGATACATTTAAAAATTTTAAAAATTATCTCCCTGAGTGAAAATCAATTCGTTAGAAAAATAAAAAGAATTAGAAGTAATATATACCATGAATATGAGTCTAATAAATTTAATTCTTTTGTTAGATTATTGAAAATAATTAATTACTCCACCTTATTCTCCTGAATCTAATGGTGTGGCGGAAAGAAAAAATAGAACTTTGCTAGAGTTAACTAATGTCATGCTTATTGAGTCAAATGCATCTTTAGATTTATGAGATGAAAGCTATTTTGACTGTATGTTATATGTTGGATAGGGTGCCTCATAAGAAAATAAAATTGACATCATTTGAATTATGAAAAAATCACAATCCAAATTTTAGTTATCTTAGAGTTTGGGGGTTGTTTAGCCTATGTTAGACTAAAGGGTCATAAAGTTATAAAATTGGGTAAAAACAATTACCAATTGTACTTTTCTTGATTATGCTTCTAATAGTATAACCTATAGATTTTTAAATCTTGAAGAGAATATAATTTTAGAATTAGGTGATACTATTTTCATGAAAATAAATTTTCATTTGAGTATAAATATAGTGGGGTTCAAAAATATAAAGATATTTTTTGTATCTGCCTACATCTTCTATTTCTATTTTGCGAAATGAAGAAAATGATGCTTTTGAGTTAAGAAGAAGTAAAAGAGCTAGAATAGAAAAATATGTTGATCCTGATTTTTATATTTTTAATATTAACAATGATCCTTTCACTCTACCATGAAGGCTGAACTAATTGCTTTAGCTTCAACTAGCGAGGAAGTGAATAGGTTGAGAGATTTATTATTTTAAATTTCTTATTTTGAAAAATTAATTTTTCCTATTTTAGTTAATTGTGATAGTACCACTGCTATTGGTAGAGTGCAAAATCGTTATTATAACGGTAAATTCAGACCTATAAGGAGAAAATACAATACTGTGAGATCATATTTGATAAGTGGTACCATTAATGTTGAATATGTTAAATCTTCTAATAATCTTGCAGATCCATTGACTAAGGCCTTAGCAAGAGAAAAGGTTTGGAGCACATCGAGGGAGATGGGATTTGAAGCCCATAAACTCATAAGTCATATACGAGCAAACCTAACATGAGGACTAGAGATCCTATAACCAGGTTCAATGGGAAGAGCGTATCATATGATAGCTTGGTTTGATATGCACTATTATATTTATTATTGTTCTATCTCTATGGTGTGAGTGCGTTTATCCTGTAACGATTTGCGAGGTTGAGTTTTATCAACTCTTAATGAAAATCTATAGCTCATATGAGTGGGGCGTTAGAATTACAGAAGCACCCTTGACAGATTTCACCCGTGTGAGTGTGGAAGTAGGTTGCTTCATATCATAATTGGGCTTATTCTCAAAACACTCATAGCACAAGGCCATATTGTGTTGACTAATAAAGCTCATCTCAACATCTTGGTGGAAGCAGTGATAATTTATTTTCCTAAAGAAGTTATATTTCAAGTCTGAGACTACTATGAGAGTGTTTGGCTAAGCTTATAAGCTGATCAAACTGGCTTATAAGCACCTTTTGGCTTATCTACGCGTTTGGTAAACACTCAAAGTGCTTATAAGTCAAGTGCTTATAAGCTAAAATCAGTCATAAGTCATAAGCTGGTAACCCCCAACTTATGGCTTTTCAGCTTATAAGCACTTTTAGTTTGACCAACACCTTTACTAGTTTATCCTTAATAATATTTTCTAATTCACAAAATACTTTTCCCAAAATAATTTTTTTAACTTTTTCTTCATTCCATATTCGTTATTAATTATTTTCATTACAAAGAAATTTTTAATTTATAATCTTTTGAAAAATATTCAAGGATATTTTAATCATTTAAACAAAAGAATAGCTTATTAGCACATTTTAATCAAACACATCAACTGCTTATTATCAGTTTCAGCACTTCTATCCAAACACGTAAATACTTATTTTAAAAATCAGTTTCAGCACTTTAAAAAACTTTTCAGCACTACAAGTTTATCAGCTATTTACAATCAGCTAATCCAAACGGACTCTATCACTCTTAAGTAGAGATCACCGTTTTCCTAAGTGGAGGTTCAGTGCATAGCACACCTTCATTACGCAGCTCTCCTATTTTTTCAAATAACCTTGACCTGTTGGAAATCTTATTTCGATGAAAACGAATCTGACTTTTCCTTTTCCATATTAATCTCCTTAAAAAGAAAGTTTAACCAATAGGAAACGAATATGGAAAAGAGGAACATTCCTAATAGGAAACTACCTACGTTTTCCAGCTTTAGGAATCCTTACATAAATAGCATTTGTTTCCACTTTCCATCTCTCTCTATAAATATACATACATAACAACCCTTTAAGTCAAATCTATCAACTTTCAAGCATAACCCATACTTTGAAGAAGGCTTTAAATTACATGCACAGACGGTATAATAGCAGTAGAGTACAGTTTAGATAGTACTGAAGCAAATTATTCGATCTTTATAACTGTTGTGATTCCTATATTTTTTTACAATATTATATTAGTGCATAAAACTTAAACTCGAGAAAAAAAAAGAAGGAGAACACGAGATGGGGACGGGAAAGAAGAAGATAGAAATAAAGCAAATCATAAAGGAAGCATCAAGAATGGTGACATTCTCCAAGAGACGCAAAGGTCTTTTCAAGAAAACTTTACAACTCGAATCCATGACTGGTGCTCGTGTTGCTGCTATTGTTTTCTCACCCACTGGAAAACCTTACACTTGTGGCGATGTTAGTTCTGCCATTGACAGGCACTTTTCTAGTTCTATAGATCCATTATCTGGTTCTGGTGATGTTTGTATAAGCGGCTCGAGATCAACGACCTCGAGGAACAGTTCTCCGGAATTGGTTAGAAAATATTGACGTTCAAGAATGTGAAAACTTGAATGAACTTTTGTTGTTGAAGGAGCAATTGGAAGGAACAAGAGAGAAGCTTGTGTCCACAGAGGATTCTGAGTCCTTTCTAGCTTTGTTTATGTCATAGATATATGTATATATAGGCCCTTATAGTCTTTTTTGATTTCTCACTCGATGTCCGGTACCTAAATAGGAGCCCCAACTAATCCAGATTCATACCTAGTAAGGGCCATTAAAGGGAGAGCCACTTCCAACCATGTTTTTTCTATTTCGCGGGCTCAAACACGAATCAAATACCTAACATTCTTATATCCCTCAAAGGAATGCATCTATGATTGCTTTAATAAGGGAGAAAAGATTAAAAAAGAGTTAATGTACACAATCAGATCATTGAAAAGCTAAATGCATGTCAATGTTTAAACTGAACATGGTTTGTGACTAGCAAAGATGGTAGGTAAAATGTTTGATACTGGCCGATTTACACCAAGATGTTTAAATTTCTTTTTAACCGTAAGTGAATGAAGCTTAAATCTAGTAATAAAATAGGTGTGTAATGACATTTGAGATCCTAAATATGCTATATATGATCATCCCATACTAATGTCAGCTTGTGTTGTTAATCTTGCTTTTCTGCAGAATTTTGGACTTGAGGTCACAGATTAATTGCTTGTAATTTCTTCCTGAGGATCCATTTTCGGATAATGCATCTTCGAGCTTCTTCCTGGTTTTCTCTAAGTTGATCCTTAATTTATTGGCTTCAGAAGTGAAACAGTCTATTTTCTGTGCAATTTCCTGTCTTCTGAGGATTCTGCCACTGCAAAGATCAAAACCAACTTTCCACTCACTAACCACCAGTTTTCTGTTAGTAAATTGATCAGTGAATATAGGAAAACACAACATTGGAACTTTGCACCAAATACTCTCCAAAACTGAATTCCACCCACAATGTGTCAAGAATCCTCCTATAGCTGGATGTGAAATTAAATCAATTTGGCTACACCATGGCACAACTAATCCTCTGTCTTTTACGTCGTCCTCAAATCTTGATGGAAAAATATCAGTTTCCTTAGACCATGTGATGTCGGGACGAACTACCCAAATAAAGCTCACTCTGCTTAGAAGAAGTCCATGAGCTATTTCAAGAACATCTTGTCTACTAATATTTGCAAGACTTCCAAATGATATGTACATAACTGAACCTTTTGGCTTGGCATTTAGCCACTGGATGCAGTCTGATTCCACCCATAGGTTTGTTGGTATAACACTTTTTGTAAAGCCATTTGGGAGAATTGGTCCTACTGCATAAAATGGCTTCTTCTCTTGTAAAGCTGAGATTGTTGAAGACTCTAGTTCTTTTACTGTGTTGCAGATGATCATATCTGCTTTCTTTGCGTCTTCAAGTGACTTGAATATGTACCGGTGCATTATACTCCATGGCTCGGGATCTTGAATGTATGAAGGAAGATCTCCTGGTTCAATAACCTGAACGCCCGGTATGTAACGTATCGTGTCTTCACGGTTATCTGTTAAAGAATTAAAATTTTATGCTATTAGTGTAATTTAACTTGTTATAGCAGACTGTACTTTGTTTTTGGGGTTATCAGATCAAATTTTGCTATAAACAATTACGTGTTATGACATGTAACTTAACCTGATAGTGTAAAAGTTTTATCACTGTCTGTGCATAGAACTTGAACTACAACAAACAACAACAACAACCCAGTATAATCTCACTAGTGGGGTCTGAGGAGGGTAGTGTGTACGCAGATCTTACCCCTACCCTGGGGTAGAGAGGCTGTTTCCGATAGACCCTCGGCTCCCTCCCTCCAAGAACTCTCCACCTTGCTCTTGGTGTGACTCGAACTCACAACCTCTTAGTTGGAAGTGGAGGGTACTCACCACTGGAGCAACCCACTCTTGAACTCTAAGAAGAATATGTAAAGGAATTGAGAACTCAATAATAAGAACCAAAAACAACCTCTTTGGTTACTTGCATTTATGGTGCAGAGAGGAGATCCCATTTTATATAGACAGATGGCCAGATTATTTTGAGCCCTAATACATATTTGTAGTTAGGGGCAGAGCTAGGTGGAGGCAAGGGGGTTCGATTGAATCGCCTTCGTCTAAAAATTATACTACGCAAATAAGGAACACTTTTTCATCATATATAATTGTTGAATCCCCTTAACGTACATAAATATTCTAGTGTAGTGCTAAAGGAGGCTCAAAAGTTTGTTTAGGTCATAGATTCAAATCTGAATTTTAACAATCTAGTATTTATTTTAATTCCCTTGTTCAAGTCCGTGCCTCCGCCACTGCTTGTAATATGCTACTTTTGTACCGTTGACCCCATTTTGATGTACATTAATGAAATATTTTGATTTATCAAGAGGGGTAAGAAATCATACCTTGAGAACCAAAGTGACCATTTCTTTTTAATAGGTCCATATGATAGTAACTTGTGAATGCCAGAGCTGGTTCAGTCCAGAATGATATGTTAACAAGATCGTACTTCTTGGCAATCTCTGATGGCCAAACATAGAAACTATCAGCTATTAGGCAAGAAACTGGAGGATTATGGTTCGAATTGACAAGATTTCCCACAAGATCATCCACATGTGCTGAGAAAACATGTAATAACCCTTCCATGAACTGATTGTGGTTCCCTGCTCGATCGAAGTTCAGTGGGAAACCATCACATATCGTTGTGTATCGAATATCAAGGCCTGATTTTCGTGCCTCGGAGAAAATGTCATAATCCAGAGAGCTGTTAAAAACTGATTGAGCTTTCATCAGCCTTTGATGAGTTGATTGTGTATTGACAAAAGTTATGGTGAGACCTTTGGATGCAAGATTTATTGCAAGATGAGTGAATGGTACAATGTGACCTTGAAGAGGCGCTGGTATCATTATGACATGTGGCTTTATGTTTTCTTCTGGTTCCATTTTTTGTGCCTGCAGTGATTGGAAAGCGTTAGTCCTCGAGCCAAATGATGTTATATACGCTGATTTTATAATTTTTTTGAAACTATCAGTGAGTTTAAACATTTGATAACATGTTAGTTACCATTTTACAAGTAATTATCTTTTAATTGACCAGATTGTTTAAATTTTATGTACTGTCGGTGCGTAGAATTTAAACTCATGACATAACTGGCCCCAGAAACTAACATGCCAGTAACCTCATTCAAATGATTGGCTTCTTGTTCTTGGATATGGTTAGTTTTCAGGGGTAACAATAGCAAACTTAGTATAATCCCACAAGTGAGGTCTGGAGAGGGTAGTGAGTACGCAGACCTTACACCTACAGTGAATACTGTTTCTAGTAGACCCTCGTCAAGGAGTTAGTTTCAGGGGTAAAAATTAAAATCTAAAAGGAACTAAACATGATTAGTAGGAAGCTAGTCAAGATTTGACATGTTCAGTTTTCCTCCTTTCTCCTCCAACTGACTATTAGATCTCTTGTGTTTCTTGGATTAACCAGTGTAGAAGTCATTTCAACTCAACACAAAAGATGCTTCAAAGTTTCAAGCAATTTTGTAGTGAAAGGAAGCCAAGTGGGATGACATTAAGATCCAAAAGCATATTGAAAAAACCAGGTTCACAACACTCATAGAAGGTGAGTACTCTGAGCCTTTGAACTTGTAACACAGTACTCAAATCTCCCAAGAAACAAATACAAACATCAATAATGCCTCAGTTCTAAACAATTTGGGGTCGGCTATATGAATCCTCAGCTATCGATGTCACTCCACTTACAAATAAAGACTTCTGGAAAACATAGGTAAGGCAAAACGTGTTAATATGACAAACTTTATTCAAGAGATATCTATTCTGTGACATAAATAACATTTCATATAAGTTTTAACAAGTCTCAGAAATTTCTTCTAAATAAGAAACAAATAAGTACATCCAGTAAATATTTGTTCTGTAACTAGACATTTCATACCTGTAAGCTCTTTTCAACTCGGCAAAGAGGATTTTGTGCAGAAATGGCAGTTTCCAAATAAGATTCTTGGATGGGTTAGCTGAAGATAAAAAGAGAGAAAGAAGAGGCCTTTCTATGCTTAAAAAAAAGGACTTTTGAGGACTTCTCGGTCTTTACTAGTAATTCTTTTCTGGTGTTGGTGTGTAGTGTGTGCAATAAAAATTAGAGCCACTACTGATTCTTTTTTTTTGGGAATTTGTAACTATTGGAATCTACCCTGATATAAAAAGAGATAAATATATAGTTTTCTTAATCACTTTTATTATATTAGGGGAAAATTGGTGCTTGGAAATGTGTCCATCCACATGGGACGTAAACTACAAAAGTGTTATAGTCTATCTGCAACCCAATCTTTCTGTCTTGTTTGATAAGTGTTTGAGTGGAATTGGCTTTATGTTATATCGAAAGAACGATAAATATGGTTTACATAGTCTCAGAGTCGATGTACAATAGACTCTTATGATTCGACTTGTACATCAGACTATCCTTTTTTTATTCTTATATTATCAGAAATAATTTAAAAATACATTCTGTTTAAATATCAATTCAATTGGGATCTTACCGTTATATTTTTGTCTAAATATATATCTAATTTAAACATCACAAGAATATAAACTCATCCCCAATTTTAATATCCGGATCCAATTAAAATCCATCCCTCACCCGACCCATTGCCATTACTTCATTTGTTTTCCCTTTCTTCTTATTTTCTCAGCCATCTAACCTCCGTCAATGGAAACCATTCTTTTTTCTCGCTCATTTTTTCTTCCTCATAATAGTAATAACTGTTTTCAGCTTTTTTTAAGCGGATCTTCTTATAATACCAATGTTTTGGGTTGAACTGATGGATCTTTTTTTATGTGGTGGCGGGTTATTTGAGACTGTGATGATTTTTGTGAGCAAAATCCATGGCAGTGCAGGTAAAAGGTGAGACTTAGAAGTGATTGAAGTAAAAAAGCGGACAGATTTGGGCTTGGGGTTCGCGGTGGTGTCGTTGTGGCGATGCGGTAGAGTATGGCAGGAGTTGGGACGGAGAATAATAGAGGAAGATGAATGTAATTTTGTGGTGTCCTCTTTCTATTGAATGTTTAAGTGATTTTTAATTAAAATTTTTTTAGTGATGTCTGTAAATTTTTTGGTCACTGAAATTGAATTTGGTTGCACAGTGGTAAGCAGCGACTATGGTGGAAATAGAAAGGAGGAAGAAGGAGATAGGAGAAATAATTGGAAAAACAGAAGATAATGTCTCTCACGCGCCTCAACAGTGAGGTGTTACATACATTATGCCATGTCAGCAATTTGTGTCTAATTGACACAATTTGCATTGACTCAAGTGTTCAATAGGTAGATACTATTGTTAGTTTAAGTGTTCATGTGAAAAATATTGCCAAGTTTAGGGGGCCGCCTATGTATTCTGCCAATGCCTTTTATTTTTTCAGTTAAGAAAGTGTCTATTCGAATGTGCTTTAAAAATAAAATAGATATGTGGTGAACTTATAATGATATTCGAAATATTACCGTTTGGTTTTAAAAAATAAAATTAAAAATTATCTCAAACTTTTGTATTTTATAAAAAAATTCTTTCTGTTATTATGACCCAAATAATTCATATCTACTCATTTTCCCTCATTAAACTCACATGGCTTTGCCCTTATATATAAACAGAAGAAAACATTCGCCAAAGTTATTGTGCCAATCTATGGCAATCCACCTCAAAGACAAAATTTGAAGTTAATTTGCTAAAATCTGCTAATGTTTGTATAATTTTTTTTCAGATTTGTTTCGCTTGTTTTGTTTGAATTTTTTTCAGAGTTGTTGGGAATTTTTGATAGTTTTTAAAATTTATGGGTAGTCATATTTCATATATTTTTTAAAGAAAAAAGTGAAATATGTTTTGAAAAATTATGTCCAAACAAATTTCCATCTTCAAATCAAACTTCATCCAAATCAGATTTTTAAAAATAAATTTGGGAATCTATGGCGAAACGCTAGCTTAGTATTAAGAACTCACTCGCCCGATTAATTTAAATTCGTACCAACTGGAGTCCATATAGAGTACTGCACATGTAGCTGATTTTGGTAAAAATAGCACGGGCTAATCAGTTTTCGGACTGGTAATTCAAAAATAGCCACCGTTTGCAAAGTCATTAAAAAATAGCCACTATTTTGCTGCAACACGGACCGGTCCAACATAATATACTGGAGATTGGTGCACATGTGTATGCACTTCCAGCATATTATGCTGGAACTCCAACACGCGGAAAGTTCTAGCATAATATACTGGAGATTGGAGCACTTGTGTATTAACTTCCAGCATATTATGCTGGACCGGTATATTATACTGGAACTCCAGTATATTATGCTGGAATATTTTTGGAATTTTTGTTTTTGGTAACAACTGTGAATATTACCATTTATAACAAAATCATTACACCTAAAGAGCAGTCAATACCACAACTACCTTTTAGGAAGGGTGCGGTGGAAACTAAGCCTCTGGGCAAAATACTACTTACAATTATATAGTGATCCTTTGCAGAAATTCTCTACATGTATGAGCCTTTTTTGATCTACCTTTTGTATCTATTCTTTCTATAACATCTTGCTTAATCTGTCTTACTACATCCTCTATATTTACATTGTCACCTTTGAAAATTCTTCAGTTTCTAGCCCTCCATGTATGGTAGAACATTGATCCAAATATTGTTGTTACTATTTCTTTCTTGGCATGCTTCCAATTCTTTATCTTTATTCTCTCCAAAGTCTTCCTGATGTCTCCCTCGTGTATTTGAACACCGGCCCAAACTGTAACTGCTCCTCTGAGTATTGTGATCCAGCTACATGTAACAAACAAATGATTGTTGTCTTCTTCTACTCCTGCATCACATAAACAACAACTTCTATCTTCAACCTGGATATGCAGTTTTCGAAGCATATCCTTTGTTAGTAGTCTTCCCTGTACTCTTAACCACAAAAGAACCTGTGCTTTGGTTGTGCAATTACACTCCATATAAGTCTGCTATGTTCAATCTGGGCATATCTCCCAGTAGAGCTGTATAACTTCTAGTTATTGAGTATACTCCTCCAGAAGTTAGAGAGTAGTGGTCGCTCTTTTACCATGCCTTCATTTCATCCTTTAAGGAGTTGAGTTTCCTCCAGTACCATCTACTATCCAAAGGTGGCTTATGGCTCCAAATATTAGCATTGGTCTTCATATAGATTACATGCACCCACTTCACCCACAATGAGTCTTGTTTATCAATCAGTTGCTATAGCAATTTTCCAACAGATGCTACATTCCAAAGTCTGCTTCCTTTCACATTTAATCCTCCATATTTCTTTGGAAAGCAAATTTTTTCCCAAGACACAAGGGAAACTTTTTCCTTTTCCTCTGAACTCTCCCATAGATATTCCCTGCAAAGTTTATCAACTTCCTTAACCACACTCTGGGGTAATATGAAAACTGCCCCCAGAAATTATAGATGGAGAATAATACTGAATTGATTATTTGAAGTCTTCCTGCATAGGACTGTTGCTTAGCATATGTGATTTTCATCCTACTTGTTATTTTATCCACCAATTAATAGCTTTCCAATTTGCTCCATTTCTTGGATGACAGAGGCACCCTAAGGTATCTTACAAGAAATGTACCTTGTGTGAATCATGTCCTATTTAGCTGCTGCTCCTTAGTCACCTCATCAACCCCTACTATAAAAATATTTGACTTCTCTAAGTTTTCAATTAGGCCTGATGCTTTGCTGAAGTGTGACGGTGCTTTCACGACTCTTGTTACTGAGGCAATGTTACCTTTACAGAAGATCATAAGATCATTCTCAAAGATCAAATGAGTTAGTTTAAGTTGTTTACACATAGGATGAAACTGAAAGTCTGGTAAACCACTCATGAACTTCAAAGTTCTAGATAAGTACTCCATCACTAAAACAAAAAATAGAGGAGACATGAGATCTCCTTGCCTACGTCCTTTTCTTCCTTCCAAATACCTATGGCCTTCACCATTGATCTTAATAGAAAACTTTGTTGATGTCACAAAAGTCATGATCAGTTGTAAGAACCTCTCGGGGAACCAAAGCCTTTCAGTACTTCCTCCAAGAACGTCTAATCTACCATATTATAAGCTTTTCTCAAATGAATTGCACCTCACATGTTACCATTTGGGCAGTTATTTGCACAAGTACCACCTTGTAATAATCCCGCCTCCATGTAATCAGAATCCTACCATTATAATGAGATTCTAAGTTTGTAATATATTTCCATCTCCCAAACATTGTTTGGACCACTTGGTCCATTTTTGCTTCCTTTATTTTTGTTTCCAACATACATATTAACCTAACTTGTTCAGCATTGCAAAGGAGTTTCACCTCCTTTTGCTTATTAGGGGCATTCAAGCCCCTTGTATTCTAGCATAACATGTCAACCATCCCCAGAATGGAGTATGGTCTCACCTCCCTCTTTTCCACCTACTTCTTTCTCCCCTTGTCTGCTTTTTCTAAGTTTATCTAGCACCAGAAATGTGTTTGCCCTCACAATCTGTTGGCCTTGTATTTGAGTGTTTTTGCTCACCGTTGAAGGTATTATCCAAGCAATATTTGGTGTTGCCTCCTTGTTTCCAACTTACTGTTTGCCATTGTTCTGCATCAACTTATCACCTGTTTCCTCTGGTTGTTTGTCCTGTTGCATGTTCACCTACTGTTCCTCTTTCTCCTTTTGAACATCAGGTTTAGGTGCTTTCTTCTTCCTGTAATTCTTCTTTGCATGTCCATAAGCCTGACAAAATTTACATGACGTAGGTTTCCAGTCATAAGCCACCTTTTGTTCAATCAGCTGCCCTTTTTCATTCCTATACAATACTTTGTCTGGCAATGTAGCATTCATTGCCATTTCTACCAAGAGTCTAGCAAACTGCAAACCAGCCTTGTTCTGTGTGTTTTGATCAACCATCAATGGCTTCCCAACTAGGCTGCCTATTTTACTCAAACCTTTAGAGCTCTGGTATTTAAAATCAAGGCCTGAAAGCTTCACCCAAATCAGAACTGTGAGTAGCTCGTCCCTCGTAAACTCCATATCTGGAGTCCATGCCTTCACAATAAACGGTTTGTTATCAAAATGATATATTCCACCATTCAGAACTTCATTTTTCCAATATCAGTTTCAAACCTTACTAGAATAACTCCATTTTTAAGCATTGAAATCTTATTGATCCCTTGTTTAGCCCAAATCCTCTATATGTAGCCCTTAATCACAGCAAATGGGGGAGGGG
>AWOL01S0078708.1:0-12252 GCA_000715115.1 Nicotiana otophora | reverse complement strand
TCAAGCCACCCTTATCTCACCACATGCGTTTCAACACCCTGACCTTATACCACCGCATGCGTATCAATATCACAATATATCACAATTTACACCTCAAGTGCCCAAATATTTTAACTTGCCAAAATAAATCAACAACAATATTTTTCCACAATAAAGAGCTCACGGCTCATGCCAAAATAAATCAACAACAATATTTTTCATAATAAAGAGCTCACGGCTCCATCACAATGAGTACGAAAATCTCACAAAATATTCAGCAAAAATTATATTTCACAAATTTAACACCTTGTCTAAATATCAAATTTTTAAATGTAAAATACTTTATTTTTAATAATATTTAAATTAAGAAATTCATCCTTCAAGTAATGCACAGAACAAAAGATATAGAATTTCAACTAAACAGGTAAAACACTTAGCAGGAACAGGTCAGACAAATTTAAAATAAGAAAATATATTAATGATGATAAATATAACAGAATAAAATAATTTAATTAATATGCAACAGTGCTCTACACAATTTAAAGACATAATCTTCCACATTTAGCCCGTGTACACACTCGTCACCTCGTGTACACGACTTTCAATATATTAACATTTTTATATCAATACCAATCCTAAGGGGAATTTTCTCCACACAAGGTTAGACAAGTCACTTACCTCAAACCACGCTCAATCAATCAAGTAGTATGCCTTTTCCTCAATTTTTCGACTCTGATCGGCTCGAATCTAGTCATAATTAATTCGATTCAATCAATACAAATTATAGGAGTAAATTCCATATGAAAATACAATTTTTCTAACAAAATTTGAAATTTAACCTAAAATTCGCTTGTGGGACCCACATCATGGAATCCGATGAAACTCACAAAATCCGATAACTCATTCAATTACGAGTCCAACTATACTAGTTTCACTCAAATCCGACTCCGAATCGACATCAAAATCTCAAAAATTCGTTTTATGAGACTTCTACAATTTTCTCTAAATTTCCATCTCAAAACCCAAATTAAATGATGAAAACAATGATATATTTGTGTATATTGACCAAATCCGAGTTAGAATCACTTGCCCCAATGTTTATCTTTGAAAATCTCTCAAAAATCGCCTCTCTCCAAACTCCAAATTGTCAAAAATGGAAAATGGGACAAAGCCCCCGTTTTATAATTTAAAGTCTATGTCGAGGCGCTGCCCTCAATTTTCTGACCTCGATTTCCTCACCTCGATTTTCTGACTTCGATTTCCTCACCTCGATTTTTGACATATGTAGGAAACCAGATCAACCAAAACAAAACCAGCAAACTCAACTTCAACAGTCTCCCAGTTTCAATTCTTGATCCGTTAACCATCTGAAACTCACCCGAGGCCCTCGGGACCTCAACCAAATATATCAACAAGTCCCAAAATATCATACGAACTTAGTTGAAACCTCAAATCACATAAAACAACGCTGAAACCACGAATCATACTCCAATTCAAGTTTAAGGAACTTAAGAATTTCCAACCTTTCACATTCGATGCCGAAACCTATCAAATCAAGTCCGATTGACCTCAAATTTTGCACACGAGTCATAAATGACATATCAGAGCTATGAAAATTTTCAGAACTGGATATAGACTCTGATATCAAAAAGTCAACTCCCCGGTCAAACTTCCCAAAAATTTAACTTTCGCCATTTCAAGCCAAATTCTACTACGGACTTCAAAAATAAATTTCGGACACGCTCCTAAGTCCAAAATCACCATACGGAGCTATTGGAATCATCAAAACTCTATTCCGGGGTCGTTTACATATAAGTTGACATCCGGTCACTATTTCAACTTAAACTTTAAACCTTGGAACTAAGTGTTCCAATTTATTCCTAAAACCTCACCGGACCCAAACTAATCACCCCGGCAAGTCACATAACAAATGTAAAGCATAAATTGAACGGTAAATGGGGGAATGGGGCTACAACTCTCAAAACGACCGGTCGAGTCGTTACACTACGGTTTTATCAAAAAAAACCTAAAAATTAGTTTGATACGATTCGGTCGGTTTAGTCATTTTTAAATACTCATTGACACCCCTACCTACATGTACTGGTGCGTATCTCCACCTTGCATGGATTTTGTAAAAATATTTTTAAAAAAACGTGAAAATCAAAATATATGCGATTTTTTGTTTACCTTGATTCTCTTGTTATAGCAAGTGGTTATCAAACTTGGAAGATTTTTTCACTGACTGTCTTTCCTACAAGGAGTCTTTTCTCTTCTGAAACACTTATTCTTACTTTTTTTGCAGGGCACAATGGGAGATGATGAATATCAATGAGTAAGTTATACCTTCTCAGTTTTTTTTTAAAAATGTAATAAGTACGTACTTATTAATCACAAAACAGCAGTAAGAGGAGCTGAGGTTGCTATATGTGAAAGCAAAAAAAGAACAGAATTGAATAACTTGAAGTAACTCTATGAGATGTGAAATAGTGTTCTGCCGCTTTTGTCCAGTCCAGATCTATACCAACTTCTCAAAAGATCGTGTTGCCCCTAATGTTCGCAAAATTCATGAAAAGCTTCCACAGTTGAGCTGTGAAGTGCAAACTCTAGGAGAAATCCTGAGTGATTTCCACAAATTCTGGATCAAACATGCATTCTTGAGTGCAATCCAAGCAATAAGATTTGGAAATTGATCTTTTAAGTACTATGTCCGTTCAAACTTTCATTCCAAACTAAAACCTTTTTTTCAATTCCAAAATTTGATGTCTGAGTGTACCCGGAAATTGAACTGCCACCCTGTCTGATGTATCTCCCAAAGTTTTTTCAGGAGCAAAAATATTCAAACGCGTAGGCACTGAATATCCACTTCCTGAAGATATAACCTTCCATCTTTGTCACTGCTAGAGGTTGCCGAGAACCAAAGGAGTACCTTCTTGATGAAATGTTTACGTCCCTCCAACCATTCATACTGTTCTTCTAAATCTTAAAAAAGGTCACTAGTGTTATAAGTTTTGTTACCAACAATGAAGAAAATATATGTATGCATGTTTTCATCAATTACTTAAAGAAATGGCTGAATGGAATGCTGGGAAACTAGTAGTTTTGCCTGCTTTTCAGTGTCTGCTGAGTAGGTCTTGTTTTAATATGAACTTAGTAGTTATCCTACCCGTATTGACTCTTTAATTCACTTTGATCTTTTTCTCTAGCTCTTATATTGAGCCTCCTTAAAGTCCATGGAGATTGAAGAGGAGATGAAGCAGACTTGCAAATGATTGGTTCAGTACTTTGGGATGTAGGCTTGTCTCGTACGAAAATATTTTCTTACTTGTATTTATGCCTACTTGGTTATGGTCATCACTCATCACTGAGATACTTGCTGTAATTTAAACTTATAATATACCCTACTTGGTTCATCGATAGAGATCTACTTGTTGTTGTCCCTTTTTAAGTTTAAACTTTAAGTTGAACCTATCAAAAGAAAGTTTGAACTTTAGATGATTTCTAAAAGCACAAAGAAGCACTAGGGTCCTGGCGGCATGAAGCGAGAAGTGAAATGAACATTTTCTCGAAGTGAAGCCTACAATTGCACCAAATTAGAAAATGCAAAAAACATGTACCCTAATAATTAAATGGTAGTTAGAGTAGCTAGTTTTAAACATGTAATATATGATAATGTTGTTATTATGTTTACTCTTCAAAGTTGGAAGGAGTTTGGATTTCATTGCTTAAAGCAATGAATCAGTTTTATCTAATTACCCCGAGCTTTCCAAGAAAAAGAGCATGGAATTTCACACGTTGCAAGTTGCATTGAGAACAAGGGACTGATCCAGTATTGTGTTACTGCTTTGACCTAGGATTCTTTCCCTCACATGGAATTCTGAATTGAAAAACTGAAACTTTCAAGAAAGGAGATTATAAGACATCACATTTTGTGGCAAAGAGCCCATTCGATGGCATCCGCGCCCGCTTGTGTTGGGTTGAGAAAAGATATACATAAAGTTTTTAGTAGCTTGAGTTATACTTTGGTCAGTATTGAGGTGAAAATGGGATAGGCATGAATGTGTCGGTTGGAATTTATGTTTGCCTTGTTCTTCTACAGAAACAGATTGTAGGAAGGGATCTCAAATTACGGAATCAACAAGTAATCAAACTAGATAGACAACTAGGAATTTAGATTAAATCAGAGATACGTACGTCCTCAGTTCCGCTGCTGCTATTACTATCACTACCCTCCTTAGCCTTTGAAATTAACTGCTTTTTTCCCTTCTTTTATGTCATCTCTGTTTTTCTTTTTTTAATTAAAGTTGTAGTAGACAAGTTTGTATGTATGGGGTCAGAAAAATGAAAAGAAACTCCTTTGATTTCTGAATACGGGGAGGATAAATTTTACTAATAATCATAGTTACTTTTTTTCACCAAAGTCATATAACTTTGTTTTGTGAACAAAAATTATATAACTATAATGTTTTTTCACAAAAGTCATAGAATTTTGTTTTCACACAAAAATCATAAAACTTTTACTAACTCATATAAAAATCATAGAGATCGGAAAACAACATTTTCTAGCACTATTTTCTTACTTTATGTTTTTTTTATTTTTTATTTTCAGTCTAATTAATAATTACCCAATTAAAATAGGAAAAATATGAGTATATTTTTAGCTCTCCCAAAAATAATAGCTGATAAAATATTTTTTATATATGTGTGTATTATGTACATATAACATACACATTCTATATATATTTTGTCTAGCAAATGCAATTAGTTTCGACCGGTCAGTTAATTTTATATTTTTTCCTTAAAATAGGAATGACTTAACCAATCATGACCCAATAACCATATACGCAAGTTAAAATAATATGAAAAGTTAATTCTTCCCCCATAAAAAACTTAGTTCGGAATGCATGAGATTCTAATACAAAATTAAAGAAATAAAACGTATAATTAGAGAGCACTTGAAATAAAAATACTATCAATTTGAATAAAAATCTTGAAAAAAAGAAGAAGATAGAAGTATCATGTTTTGAAGAATTTACTATTCACTTTTAGTATTATTTTAATTTTTATATATGAGTATTGAGTCGGATAGGCCAGGTCGAGTTGGGTACTAGTAAAAATGGCAATGAGTCGCTACTTGGTACTATTAATAATATTTTCTATGTTTAATGCTTTGTAAATGTGAAGTTTGCAATCTATAGATCTAATTAGGAAACGTCTTGTTAAGAGTATAATTCGAGGAAAAAAACGATTTTTTCCATTGCGATGTATTCAACCAATTCCAAATTTCTTTTCATCTAAATTTTCTGTCATCTCACATCGTTCTCAATCTTCATGAAAGAGTGGCAGAATACTACGTAAGAGCATTTTATTTATCATACTCTAGCCTATATTTATTTATCTATATTATTATAAAAGCACGAATGTTGAAACGTTAAATGTTGAATGACAAAAATATTCTTGAAATATTAACCGACTTTTATACCCTTCAAAATTGAATTATTTCTTCAAAACAATAATAGAATATATGATAAATTATAAAATTTAGTGCCTAAAATATAGGAGTTTAAAATCAACTAATACTAGAAAATTTTAAAACCATAAAATAACGTGAACCAATTTATAGTGCATAAAATATAGGAATTTGTTACCAATTAATAATAGAACTTCTTAAAGTCACCTGTCATTGGAAAACAAGAAGAACATTTTTTTAAGCCACAACATAACGTAATATTTCAATGCCATTCTAACTCTTTTTTTTTAACTTATGAAAGAATAAATAAAAGAANTTTTTTCTTAAAATAGGAATGACCCAACCCAGCCTGACCCAATAACCATATACGCAAGTTAAAATAATATGAAAAGTTAATTCTTCCCCCATAAAAAACTTAGTTCGGAATGCATGAGATTCTAATACAAAATTAAAGAAATAAAACGTATAATTAGAGAGCACTTGAAATAAAAATACTATCAATTTGAATAAAAATCTTGAAAAAAAGAAGAAGATAGAAGTATCATGTTTTGAAGAATTTACTATTCACTTTTAGTATTATTTTAATTTTTATATATGAGTATTGAGTCGGATAGGCCAGGTCGAGTTGGGTACTAGTAAAAATGGCAATGAGTCGCTACTTGGTACTATTAATAATATTTTCTATGTTTAATGCTTTGTAAATGTGAAGTTTGCAATCTATAGATCTAATTAGGAAACGTCTTGTTAAGAGTATAATTCGAGGAAAAAAACGATTTTTTCCATTGCGATGTATTCAACCAATTCCAAATTTCTTTTCATCTAAATTTTCTGTCATCTCACATCGTTCTCAATCTTCATGAAAGAGTGGCAGAATACTACGTAAGAGCATTTTATTTATCATACTCTAGCCTATATTTATTTATCTATATTATTATAAAAGCACGAATGTTGAAACGTTAAATGTTGAATGACAAAAATATTCTTGAAATATTAACCGACTTTTATACCCTTCAAAATTGAATTATTTCTTCAAAACAATAATAGAATATATGATAAATTATAAAATTTAGTGCCTAAAATATAGGAGTTTAAAATCAACTAATACTAGAAAATTTTAAAACCATAAAATAACGTGAACCAATTTATAGTGCATAAAATATAGGAATTTGTTACCAATTAATAATAGAACTTCTTAAAGTCACCTGTCATTGGAAAACAAGAAGAACATTTTTTTAAGCCACAACATAACGTAATATTTCAATGCCATTCTAACTCTTTTTTTTTAACTTATGAAAGAATAAATAAAAGAAACAAATAATTATAGTAAGCTTAAACGTGTAGAACATATAATTAGTCGCCTATCTTGTTTCGGCTTCAAAATCAGAGGCAGTCTTTAAATAAAATTCTACTTTCTACTATTATTTATACCAAAGTGGTCTATCAATTTATGTGGATTTAAAAAATATGAGTAAATTATTATGATTAGGACATTAGTTCCTTTTTTTTTTCAAAGACGTGCCTTTGAAATTCAAATATGACCGACTTTTATACCCTTCAAAGTTGAATTATTTCTTAAAAAACAAATTAGGATATAGCATTTGATTTGGCAGGTATGACGATCTTTTAATATGTATACGGTAATTTGCAACTCAAAAAAATTTCCATTAATGACTACTCATAATAAAAAATTACTTTCAAAAATGGATATACTAAATTACATCTCAATATTCTCTGTGTGATTGATTTGAACTTACTAAATAATTTTGATATGAGCAAGTATACTTGTGTATAGACACATGATGACTCATGTGCTTTCTAATAGATTGGATTAATAAGAATTTGAGTTAGAATAATTTCCTAGCGATAACTTTTGTATGATATAATTTCTTCTGTATAAACAAACAAATGCGTTTTTAACGTGTGGGTAAGAAATTAAAAGTTCTAGACCTAAAAATGAGTAATAATTGAAACAGAATAACGTCCAACTGAAAAAAAATTCGATGAAATACAAGAGTGACGAAATGAATTTTAAGCTTTGTTTTCTCCATTATCAATATATCTTTATCTGGAGATATATATTAGACTTCATATACCTTAAGGCTTAACAAATATTATCATAACTTCACATAAAATAGTAAATAATAGTGTATTCTTTAAGTTATTTTCCAACTTTAATAAATAACTTTGTGATTCCAGAATGTTTGGTTCCAGTTTGTCCTCCTATATTATGTCAAATATTATTCATGACTTGGTTTGTATGATATATTGCATTTTTTATTTATTTTAAGTAACTAATTTCATATGGTGTACATATTCAATAGTATATGCAATTGAAAGTTTATTACTATCAGTATACATTTCTCGTGCAACGCAAGAACATAAAGACTAATTATATTAAAAGTACGAAAACTCTTAACGAAATGTCGTTCATCTTTATTGACCTTCATAAATGCATTTTATGTTGGATAAAATTGTAAATATAGACACAAATTAGAAAATCCAAAAATAAATTGTCCAACAATTAATGTTACCTTAGGTTTTAGCATTATATTTTGTCAAAGGTCGGTTTAATAGTATTAATGTCATGTTAGGTTTATGATTCTTTTACCAAATTCACTCAGCAATTAATATTAGTTTATGTTTAGTATTTTTTTTGTGGTTATAATTGACGTATGATACAATTATAAGAAGAAGCAATTAATGTCATTAGATTTAGTTTACCATAATTGTCGTAAGATACAAAGTCAATTTTTGATTTTCTAGAATTTTAGAACCAAAACCGATAAGGAGCAGCAACTATTATTACTTTAGGTTTAGTATTATTTTACTAATATCAAATAAGGAGAAGTAATTAATGCCATATTAGGTTTAGAATTCTTTTACCAAACAAAGTCAGTTTTATTTTCTAGAATTTTAAAATCAAAACCATTTAGAACAAGGAGGAACACTTCTATAAAAGAAGCCAATAGTCCACGTTCTTGGTCATAAACTTGTGACAGTGCCAACTTCTGCGAAGGTAAATTCATTTGTGCTTGTCACTTTTGATTTTGACTATAATATCTCATGTATAATTATTAGTTTACAATTAAATCTTATTTATAATATTGTTCTTATAATTTTTTTGATCATTGCATTTTGCATCATGCAAAAACAAAAATTTGGTTGAAGGTAACTACAGTAATGGTCAAGTTTTTTTTTTTTTCTTTAACTTGCTTTGTAAGTTTCTCTATTTGTTTCTAATGCACTTTGAATCTGAATTTTATTCTTATTATATTTGTGAGTGTTTCAGTTATAAAAAAATTCCTAGATTTACATGTCAAATATCAGCTTTTATAGTTCCAACTTTTTTATGTTGTTGATTAGAACAGTTGAGTCAATCTAAGTTATCAATTATGGTAACTGTTTTGTTTTCCACTCTTATGTAAGACGTGATTGGCTTATTTTAATTTATGGTATTGGTCTTATTTTAATTTTATTGTATTTGCTTTTATTATAAATTTATTGTATTTGTTATATATACATGTATACCTTTGTACAAAAAGACTTTTTGCAGCAATTTAAGCTTATATTGTTAAGAAACATAATTTTGTACTTTTGGGATGACATCGTCTAATAATCCTCTTATATTCAGGATTTTTACATTCTAATGGACATATAAGTGAATAGAGTTGAGTTAAAATATCTTCTCTATATTTCCTTCCAAGGATCCGCAAAGAAAGTAACAAAAATAAGCTAGCAGGGACGACGAAAGCTTGAATATAAATCGAGACTTTATATATAATTTTAATACATATTTTTTATTTTTTTTATTTTATAACGATTGACATGCAATACATGTGTATACGCTGTAACATATAATGCAATCATAAAAAAAACACGCACGTGCACTTGCACTTACATAAGCTTTGATGTTTTTGCATAAGTTAAATAAATATTTTTATGATGCATTATGTCAAAATTTTATTATCTCTTCACAGAGGTGGCACGTAATCAGTCTTTTTTCCTTTAAATGTAGATTTCATATTGAAAAATTGTTATTTAATTATACTTCTAACATTTAGAATTTTGAAATTAATTAAGATTTAGCTATTAAATTTTATCTTATATGAATTATGATAAACTCCTAATATTTTATAATTTAAAATCAAATGAGATTTTACTTATTTTTCCTTAAGTTATGAAATTTTGCTTTTGTATTCTTTTATGCCGCCTCTCTGTTGTTTGTGAATTTTTTTCTTTTCATTTTTTGTCAAGGCATTTATTTTAGTACAATTATTTATTATTAAAACTAATAGAAGATGTAACTTACTTTTATTTTAAATATAGTTCGTATTCATACAAACGACTAAATTGGTAAACAAAATAACAATCCTTTAAAACTTCATGTTAGCACCTTTTTAAAAAGAATCTCAACCTTATTCAGATTTTTTAATTACTATGTACTTACGCGTTCTACTTTTGTATATTAATTAATAAATTATATCATGATAAAGCATAAAAGTCAATGAAGGAAAGTTTTACATGGGGGATGTGGTTGGGTTTCATCACAATATCAACAAAAAATAAACTTGTTTTTTAGAAACTTATAGTTTTTTAAAATATTTGTTCAATAACTCAAACACATTATATAATAATATTTACATAATTTTTAAAAACTATATATTTATTGATATAGGTACACACGCAAAGCGCGTACCCTAAGACTAGTTATATGTGATGACCCGAAATGTTATCTTTAAATTTAATAAATAATTATGTGTTCTAAGACCTCAAAAAGTACCATTTATCATTCCTTGACGTGCGTGCGCAGTCCGTTCAATTTTTCGAAAAGTTTTTATGTGAAAAATGAATTAAAATGTGAAATAGAGCTTTAAAACTCAACTAAGTTGACTTTGGTCAATATTTTGAGCAAACGGACCCGATCAGTATTTTGACAATTCCGGTAGGTCCGTATAGCCCAAGATATGGAATTTTGATAAAAATTTAAAAGCTTGAAAGATTAATAATTTCTAAGAAATTACTGATGTTGGATTTATTGACCTCGGGTCCGTATTTTGGTTCCAGAGCCCGGTATAGGTCCACTATAATTTTTATGACTTGTCTGCCGAATTTGGTGAGAATCGGAGTTGATTTGAAGTGATACAGACGTCCGGTTGTAAAAATATAAGATTTAAAGTTTTCTTGAAAATTTCCTTTGAATTGGTGTCCGATTCGTAGTTCTTGGTATTTATTTTGGCGATTTGATCGCGCGAGCAAGTTCGTATGATATTTTAGGACTTGGGTGCATGTTTGGTTTGGAGCCCTGAGGGCTCGGGTTAGTTTCGGGTGGTTAACGGATCATTTTTGGACTTGAGGAAACTGCAGAAACATGCTTCTGGTTTCCTTCTTCGTGTTCGCGAGGGGAGTCTCGCATTCGCGAAGAGAAAATTGGGGCTAGAACATTTTGTGCTTAGCGTTCGCGACAGAGAGAATGCGTTTCACGAAGACTTGAGGTGCGAAGCTTCGCGTTCGCGATCGAAGCCTCGCGTTCGCGAAGGGAAAGGGGTTGGCCAGGACATTTGCCTTCGCGTTCGCGAAGGCCAAGCCAGGCAAGCTTCGCATTCGCGAAGTAGCCCTCGCATTCACAAAGAGTAAAATTGGGCAGTAGGAATTTGTGCTTTGCGAACGCGAGGCACTGACCGCGTTCGCGAAGGGTAAAAATCCCAAAAACAGAACTTAAGTTCTAGAAATGGGGTTTCGACCCATTTTCAACTCTTTTCCATTTTTTAGCTCTGGTAAAGCGACTTTTGGGCGATTTTCACGGAAAAACATTGGGGTGACTGTTCCTTATCCTATATTGATTATATTTCATGATTTCATACTCATTTATATCATAAATCCGTGAATTTATGGAAGAAGAATCATTTTTTTATAAAATCTTCCAAAACGAAAATTTAAGATTTGAAGGTCCATTTGACATCGGAATTGGATAATTTTCATATGGTTGGTCTCGTCTCGGAATGGGTGTTTGGATTTTATAAATTTTTCGAGATTTGAGATGTGGGTCCCACTGTCGAATATTTTAATGAATTTTGGATTTTTATCCGAACATTAATAAATTCATATGAAATTAATTCTTATGATTCGTATTGAGTATATTGAATTATTTATGAATAGATTTAAAACTTTTGGAGACAAATTTAAAAGGAAAAACTGTGGTCGAGTAATTGATTGGAAATTGCAGAGCGAGGTAAGTGTCGTAGTTAACCTTGACTTGAGGGAATAGAACCCTCAAATTATTTGTTATGTAAATTGCATGTGAACGACGTATAGGCGAGGTGACGAGTGTCTATACGTCGTCAAATTAATTATTTGCCTGCTTACTTGAAAATTCATAAATTGTTTTAAATCATGAATTAATTATTATAATAATTGTTTCTCTCCTATTCTTTGTCAAATATTAATTTTTGAATTCTTGCATTAATTGTTACATGGTATTTGAATTATGTGCCTTAATTGTTATTTGACATTTAACATATTAAATATTAAACTCCATATTTTCTCTCTGATTTCCATAATAATTTGCTATTTTTCTTTGTTTGTTTCATAATTAAATAATAATTATTGTATGCTTGTTGTCTTATAATTTTATATTAATTGTTGCATTTATTGGGAAAATTTCTTCTATAAGAATTGGTAAATGAATACGTTGGAGGAGCAGGTTGCACGCCACAACAGAATTAATTATAATGAATATATTGGAAGATCGGATTGCACGCCGCAACAGACTTATTAAAAGTCCATATTGGAGGATCGGGTTGCACGCC